>PPJG02000026.1:170139-185158 GCA_003705695.2 Blastobotrys serpentis | reverse complement strand
TTCATTGAGTTTCTAACGTCATATCAACTTTATTTTAAGCATTTTACAGAGCCACAAACATGTCTTCAACTCACCACAACTGTTCTCCGCAAGAAGAATCAAATTCTAACAAGTCTTCCGATTCTTCCTTCAACGAGAAGCCACATTCTACTCCTAATACGCCAGAATCAAATTCCGGATCCGAAAGCCAGAACGATTCTGAATTGGATTCAGTGAAGACAATTGAATACACGTCTGGTAAAACTTCAACACTTGAATCAGAGATTGCGGAAGTTATCTATAACGCAAATCTTGATTTTGATTTTAGTTTTGCGGTTAAGTATTGTCGAAGAGGCATTGGATTCAATCGAGTACTTAACGCCGTTGAAAAAGTCCTGCAACGACCAGCTACGGGACTAAGAATTGACAAGGATCCCCGCTCTGGCCTTATCAAGATTACGATGGCGTCTGCACCGCATGAAGAAGCCGCTCGTAGGCTGATTCGCGAATTAATAAGTCGCATAGAACGTCTAACTGGCACAGATGTGGCTGGAGATACAGGTACTCTTCTCGTTGAACGGTCTAGACTTGCATATGATCACCAAGGAAATTTTGACCTTAGGTTAGTCAAAAATACCAGCAAAGTACCTGACGCTGGTATTTGCAAATTTATCGGACAAACCTTTCGCTTTTTGAAGGCATTCGGGAATTCCCTGATTCCGTAATTGAAGTAGGGTACACTCAGTCAGGACCCGACGTCGACCGAGATATAAAAAAGTGGGTGCACGGTACAGGATTCCTTATTAACCTGGCTATCAGTGTGAAAGTATATGCCGATAATATGCGGCGAGGTAGCGTTCTCATTGTGGCCTGGGATCTGTCGATTGAATCAATGCATGACCTTGCAGTACGTATTAGCGAGGATGTCGCTGAGTCAGCTAGACTGGGACGGTTGGTTGTTCCAATTCTGATGTTTAAGCTATTAATCTCACTCAGGCAAGTAAAAGATACTAATCTTTTACTGAACTTGCCATTGAGTAGAGAAGAAATTCACCAGCATCAGAATAGAATACGCCTCCAAAGGCATTTACCCGATTGGCTGGTTAAAAATACCAGTAGGTATCTAGCCGTTGAGAAGGTGGAAGAGTTTCAAGATAACTGGATAGGACGGGAGGGTGTTCCTGAAAGGGAGCATGGTCACCTCGTTGATATTCTCGAAGCTGTATTTGGTCTACTTCAGCGCGGTCCACTATTCAATAGCTTACCACAAGATTTCCAACAACAAGTTGTTCAGCCGTTGTTGCAACACCAGCCAAACGGTCTAGAAGAAGCACTTGAGCATGTTGCAGAACCCGTGTGTCAATACCTGCGCACTATACAATATACGGTTGATGAAGATGGTAAGGTTACCAAGGATGATATTACTCCTCTTTTAAATGCTGTAGGAGGTGGGACGCGAAAGATACGTCGGGTAGCAGGAATAAATCGCCATGTGGAATATACTGTAGAACCGAATGAAGATTTGGTTTTGCCTAACCCTGGGTTAAACTCATTTTTCACCTTGACCGAAAATAATGATGGAGAGAACATCACACTCTCGCCTGGTGTATTAAGGAAGTGGACAAAGTATATTTTCCAATCAGTAAAGAATGCCCCTGCTCCGAGTTGAGTGATATCATTGTCCACTTTAATTATGTTATAATTTATTTATTTATTTTATTTGGTGACGGTGTTTGCCCACAATGCAAACCATTTCTTTTTCATGCACTATATACCCAATCTAATATTAGACGGAGTAGTGATGGAAAATTGGAAATAGTCGGCACACCGATGAGAAAAACACCAGGTTAATGTATAACCCCTATTTTTCTCTCCTTACTACATCTTTACCAAAAGCCCCTGGAACTAGATATACTTGAAGAGGTGCTAGTGAGTCACGTCAATATGTCGACGAGAGTCAATGCTAACCAATGAAGGTTCTGCTTTATCTTAAAGAAACTTCACTAGAGTAATTGATATCTAACAAGGTATATTATTAGGTTCAACCAAACACTCAGATCATCAGAAATGCCCCATGATATTAGTACACTGACGCCAGAACAACTAATAGACAACTGGATGCTCTGTATAAATATGACTGTATTATGAGAGCGCATTATTCGCACATTTATTTGGTGTTCAAACCGCTTATTGGAACAATCAGTCTTTTGATTGGACGCAATAATAAGGCAGTTGGCGACGATTATAGGGTTGCATTAGACGATAGCATGTTCGGGCGACTTGAAATCCTAACTTCAGGACGAAGATTCATAAATATTCATAATAGTCCCTATAATCATGGAAAAAGCTATAATTCACATTGTAATGACCATCTGCCCTGGTTGGTTGGTAACAAATATTTCCACGACCCTATACTCATAGATGTACCCACATATATATAGATGCACATAGAATCAGGGTAGCACAATAAACGATGGCTGATACTCAGGATCGAAACTCCACTTTCTGTCAACCTTGACAACCGTTGCAAATCCACAATTAGCCATTTCCCCCTACTAATCAGTGAGCCCAAGTTGACAGTAGAGCAGGTATTTCTTTATCTCCTTAATGACACAACAGATTAAGAAAATCCAGATTAAAACCACAGGCCCAATGACACTGAAAAGATATTAAATCAGCTTTTAGATGTAGACTATGGGTGCTTCACGAAATCAATAAAGGTTATAAGATGAGCATTTGAGTGTTTGATAATCGGGGGAAGCCCTTTCCTAATATCATCAGGTTACTCTGTGGGGGATTATATAATGAACCCCACTGGCTTCGTGAATCTCTTGCACACCAACACGAGCCTTTTGCTCTCCCCCCCCTCGTAGTTTAGGGAAAGTTTCTATATGCCTTAAAATTTGTCCGCATTATAAAACATTTGATGCCATCCGGACTACCAAGCACCAGTTGCAGGAACAATCAGCGTTAATTGCATTAGTCTGGCAGTCTGGCGGTGACTTTTTTTAAGAGCTTCATTTTTCTTTGATTGGATGAAGAAGTTAAATTTCCAAATCAGTCATTTGAGAAAGTTATAGTCAGGTTGAATGATCTACATGACCTCCGGAATCTTGTCCAAACTTAGTTCGATCAGGTTCGCAAAGATTTAGAGCCATTTGTTAAAGCAATCAGTGAGTCTGCATCAATACAGCAACAATAATGCTGTGCTCGAAACCTCCATGAGGTGTTTGTATAGCGTGCTATAGCTCCTATAATATATTTCTATTATAGTATATATTTTAATAAGCTACCAAGTAATAAGTGCTATAAACACTACCTTCTTCTGGAGTTATGGAAACAAACCCGACCCTTCATCACCTCAAAATATATGGCAGTATCATATTCGATTGAATTTGACCGCACTTCCGTGTTTCCTGTTGAAAGAAAAAGAAGATACATACGATTATTTAGCGTAGAGTAGTTCCATTAATGAAAAAGTAATACAATGAAGCATTCCATCCTTGGAAAACTCCAGATGTTTTGCTGGGAAGGACCGACAGATTCGGCCCCGGTCCTGCAAGGTGTGAACGTTTCAGAAAAGAAGTCAATGTACACAGATACTAGTATACGCATCTTTGTTTCTTTGACACAAAACTTTGGTTCGTATAATAACACTTCATATTCTAACTTGAACCTTAAAAGAAGTTCAATCCATTAAACATCATGCTTTTCGGAATTTGGATATCAAAGGGGTTGGTGATCGTAGAAGCCTGTGAAAGTAGCAAGAGTTATTTCATACAAGCATAAACAACCTCTGACCTTAGGATAATTGTCCTACTAACATATGATTTACTCAGTAAACAGGGCTGAAAGAATGCCCTACGGCTAATGTACTTTTTCTACTACTGAACCGGATCCGATTGGGAGACAGCGCCAATCTTTTTTAATTCTTAGCAGAGAAAGAAGATTTCAGACATTAGAGGAAACGACCATCCGTTTTATTACTTCTACTTCATTAAAAAATCTCAAGCAAGTAATTTATAGCTGTAGCGCTTACGAAAATCTAAGCAAGGATGATATATTTCTCGCGCAAAGTAACTTCGCGGACTTTTGATTCCTCCCAATTTTCTTCCCAAATGAAAAGAAAATGGTGGAGCGACCATTTCGTTCAAATTTCAACATCATTAATACAAAAATGGCACTTTCAGCAGCACTGCGACGTGCTACTAGAGGGGGCACTGCCCTGAGATTTTCCAGAGGAATGGCTGTTCGTCCACAGCAATCCAATGTCGTGGCGATGCGTCCAGCAATTCGTTTATATTCCGACAAGAAGCCTGAAGAGAACAAGAAGCAGCAACAACCGGAATCCTTGTTAACAGACGATGTTTTGGCCAAAGCTGGTATGGAGATTCCAGAAAAGGATGGTGCAGCAGGAGCAGAGCAGGAGAACCATAACAGTGGAGCAACTGAAGAACAAAAGGAAAGATGGAAGGGAACTGCGAGAAAATCAAGTGACCGATCCAGTACCGATATCAAGCGAGAACAACGAAGCAACTTTTTCTATATTGGTTTGCTTGGTATGACCCTTGGTGGTGCTCTTTATATGGCTCGGGACTTTGATAATGATGAGCAAAAGAGTCACCCAGAAATCAAGAACGGTCCATCCCCAGTTGATGGTTGGAACAGACTTAGTACCAGAGTCAGTGATTTCTTCAACTATTTCAACGAACCTGTTTTTGAGGAATTGCTTCCTGATCCATTGCCAGAACCTTACGGTCGTCCATTGACCTTGGTTCTTGGTTTGGATGACCTTTTGATCCACAGTGAATGGACCCGAGAACATGGTTGGAGAACTGCTAAGCGTCCAGGTCTCGACTACTTCCTTGGATATCTTGCCCAATATTACGAGATTGTTATCTTTTCGTCCACTTATATGGTATATGCCGAAAAGACTGTTGCAGCATTGGATCCATACAAGGCTTCTATTTCCCACGCTTTGTTCAGAGAAGCCACCAGATACAAGGATGGCAAGATGATCAAGGACATTTCCCATCTTAACAGGGACAATTCTAAGGTCATCATGGTTGACTGTGATCCAAATGCCTATTCATTGCAACCTGATAACGCCGTTGCCATGGCTCCATGGAAGGGAGATGCTAAGGACAAGGACTTGGTTCGATTGATTCCATTCTTGGAATGGGTAGCAACTCAACCGGTCAAGGACGTCAGACCAATTCTCAAGTCCTTCCAAGGTACCAACGTCCCTGATGAATATGCCAGAAGAGAGGCGATTGCCCGTAAGCAATGGGAAGAAGACTGGAAGAAAAAGCATGAATCCAACCAATGGGCTTCGTCTGTTCTCGGTATGAAGCCAAGTGCGCCGCCAATTCCAATGATGCCACAGGATTACATTCGACAGGAGGGTCAAAAGGGCTATGAAGCCTTCCAGAAGTATATCCAAGAACACGGAGAAAAGATGCTTCAAGAAGAGAAGGAAAGAGAAAAGGAAATTATGAATGAGCAAAAGTTCACCCTTAACAAGCTTGTGACTGAAGGAATGCCAAAGCCTGAAGAAATTGCTGAAATTCAACAACGTAAGGAGCAAGAACGACAGCAACAAGAACAACAACAGAAATAATACACAGGCATATATATATCTAGTCTATTTTGTAACATTTTGTACATTGTTGTTCTGTAATTGTAAATATATATATGAAACTTCATTTTTATATGTTTTTCCCCCCTGCCGAATTCTACACACCACGCTTTACCTTCTCTCACTCCCAACACACATTTCACGAAGAATATGCCTGCTTGTCCTCCAAGTATTGTGAGAGCTTATAATTCTCTGAAGCAAAGGCCTACTGCTCTTTCTGTTGGATTATCAGTATTTCTGCTATTCTTTGGAATAGCTAGAGAAGGTTTCCCAACTCTCGGAAGCTCTCTTTCGTTAAAGGCCACAACACTGAAAAATTTAGAACGTAAGTATCTCTGAGTGTTTTCCGTACGACCAAATCTGACGTGTTTTGCGTAGTGAGCAGTTTGTCATTTTATCCGACCATTCATATTGGTTTTCTTCATCTGATTTGTAATTTGACTTCACTCGTACCATTGATACTGCAATTTGAACGGGACAACGGTACAGTTCGGACCGGAATAATCTTGAATGGTAAGTAGCCGTTTTCAAGCACCACAACTGGTTTCTAACTAACTGTTAACTTTTGCAGTCCTTGCCGTTGTTCCTGGGCTGGTCTATAGTCTTCTTGCATGGGCATCTGACTCGGAATATGAACTTCTCGGAGCTAGCGGTTGGTGTTTCTCCTTATTAGGTTATTTCACCCTAGCCAAATCTCGACACACCCCCAGCTATTCATTGTGAGTTTCACCAATTGTTCACCGAATTCCAATACTAACCCAAGTCTAGCGGAGAAAACATCAGAATTCCTACGTGGACGCTTCCCTTAATCCCGTTATTTTTAATTGCCCTGTTTATTCCCCGATCCAGTTTTGTGGGCCACCTCTTCGGTCTAGGTGCTGGCTGGCTATTGGAGCTTGGTTACCTCAACTTCATGTTTGTCAAATCCACTAACGTCGTGGAATGGATCGAAAATAAATTGGCTCCGCTCATTGCATTAATACCATCTCAAATTGAGTATATTACTGAAGTTAGAGCGCGGGAAATTAGAGTAACTGCTGAGCCCTCACTGCCGCTCTCCAACCCTGCGTTTCCAGGTAGGGGCCAGCAAGTAGGTCAAGCTTAATATATATAACATTGAATAATGCTTTTCAGTGTCTTCGGTGGCTATTATCACCCGCAACCAAGAAACAGTTTAAGGCCTCCCCTGGAGACACGGCTGAAATGAGCCTCACGAAAAATTCATACGTAAAAAAAAAAAAAAAAAAAAAAAAAAAAAAAAAAAAAAAAAAAGAAAAAAAGTGTAGCGTGGTAGGAATCGTCAGTGGTCGCCAACCATACTACATCCGACGATTGAATTTTTCACTTTTCAAGACCTTTCAGTTGCAACACACACCAATAGGTTCAACGAGATCAAGACATCATGGCACGACAAACGTTCGCCGGACTGGTTGTCAGTCAAGGAAAGATGCAGAAGACCGTCAAGGTGCGGGTCCAAAGAGTAAAGTTCAACCGATTGGTCCAGAAGGATATTGTGCATTATAAGGACTTCTTGGTTCACGACGAAGCAGACAAATGTAAGGAAGGAGACGTTGTTAGAATAGAATACGTCAAAAAGTTTTCCCCTCGAAAGGCCTTTGCTGTCACTGCAATCATGAGAAATAAAGGTACCGAATGGATGAGATACCAACAAGAAGCTCCGGCTAAGGTCGCAGCCGAAGAAGTTGAAAAACTTGAGAAATACAAGATTGAGAGGGCTGAACGACAGGACACAGTTGAGAAAGTTGAAGGATTAAGAAAGCTGCAAAATGACATGCACTCTGATCCTAAGCTGCAAAATGCTGAAGCCATCAAGAACCTTCAAGAGAAATACGGCATTCCAAGCTGGCCACCAACACCTGACATGACCGACCTCAACTTGTCTGCATTAAAGGAGGAACTAAATGAACTCAAAGTTGAAATCGAAAAGAAGGAATTCTTGCAGAAGGCCAAAGACATTGTTGATAACCACCCGGAAAAGGCCAGCCAGATTTTGAAGGAATTAGGAAGAGAAGATACTAAGAAACGGGGAGCTCAAAAGAATATAATTGCTACTTATTTCCAAAGACAGTTCCAAGGGAAGAATTAATAAATATAATGAGATAGCCATTCTGTAAATAACCTTTTTTTATATATTATGTCCCAAAGGAATTTTTTTTTCATTCACCCACCACACTCCTCACAAAACCGAAATTCATGCTTTATCACCTGCGGTTTTTAAAGGTTCCCAGTGCCAGGAAGAATGGTAAGGGATATATCATTAAGACCGTTTTTTCCTTGACCAATGATTTGGGGGACGACTTTTTCTACGGTGATTGTGACATTGAAGTGAGCATTGGGGACAAACCAGTTGGATCTGTGTCTTGGAAAGCTGGAATGAGAAGTGTTACTTTTCAACATGAAACCAATAAGAGAGGAAATACAAGCATTCGTGCCAGAGTTATCGAGAGTACTGTCAAAGATCATCTCAGTGATGTCGAAAATCACGAGACCAGTGGTTTCTTTCCGTTAAAGAGCTCACCCTTGGCCCTCAGTAACAAGGACATGTCCGTTTGTGAGAAACTAGCGATCCGCGAAATGAACTTTAAGCATCCCAAAGAACTCATCTCTTTGGAATTGGCCGAGGAGACCGGTGAATCAATTGCCAAACATCTGTGGGATGGAGCTATCATTGGCATGTACGAACTGTTGCAAACAAACGTAATCCCATTACCGCAACACCCGAAGAACATAATCGAGCTGGGTGCTGGATGTGGACTTGTGGGAATTGGAATGGCCCGATTGTTTAAAAAGGCCAATGTTGTTTTGACTGATTTGGATGATGCCGAAGAAATCTGCAAACACAACTTATCAATCAATAACGTTCCCAATGCCAAATTCCAACTATTTGATTGGAATGAAGACGACCCTTCTGTAACTCAGGTTCCGTGGGATCTGGTCGTCATAACCGATTGCATTTACAACGATGACAGCTATGCTGCTTTAATCACTGCATTATTAAGAACTGCTAAACCTCATACTCGGTTCATCATGGGCCACAAACATCGGCATTCAGATGAGGAAAAGTTCTTTGGACAACTCGAAGAAAAGTTCACAATTGTTGAAGACAAATTAGTTCAAAAGTTTGGACAGCCCATTCGTTTGATCGAATTCAAGTTGAAAGAGATTTAACTAATAAACTGGCTAACTTAATTCCTTACAAAGCATGTTTTATTCCGAAATGAAGCGACAAAAAAAAGCTCTACTCTTCTCTTCGAAACTCCCTGGTACTAACTAATTGGAAAATCCAAGTCAATGTTTCTATACCATCTGGCTAGTCCAATTTGAATTCATGTATAAAATCTATATAAATGTCATGAACGGCTGAAAATTGAAATAGTTGTCGGGGAAATTTCACCGGGATGCCGACACCGACAATTTGTGACGAAAGCGATATATGGGTGCACATGCTCCCCTAAATAAAACAGGTGTAACTAGAGAGTTAAATTATATCTACAGTGGCCAAAGTTTGGGTTTTGATTGAGTCTCAGACTTGTGAAATTAAAAACATTTGGTAAATTCTGACTGTTGACTGTAATAAAAGACAGGTGTAGGCAGTAAAATATTTAACTAGACATATATATTTATGACCTCTGCATACCCTGGCAACGACTTTGAGCTCTCAGAGAAACACAATCAGAACCCATCCACTCTAACACAGCATCCGTTACCTCGTCCTTTAGGAATGATTGGCGAATGGTCCGGATCTGAAGACCAGATCCCAGGTTCACCGTCTAGCCCTTCACCTGGGTCTGTTGAACCAACTCCGAACTTGCCGGATGTTCTGGGCCAGGATTCAACTCTGAGGGATGAAGACGACATTATAGATGACAATTCTATTTCGGCTGAGGAAAAATCCAAAGGATTACAGCAGATCCTGTTTATTGCGTCGAGTAATGGCGATGTGGATAAAGTCCACCAGCTCTTGGGTGGGAAGGCTCGAGATTTTATCAATATCGACGCGAAGGATGACACTGGTTCTACCGCATTGATCTATTCCAGTTGCTTTGGTAATGAGTCTATCGTCAATGAATTGTTGCGTTATGGAGCCAGCCCAGACGAGCAAGACAAACATGAATGGACAGCGTTAATGTGGGCTATCAACAATCACCACGTTGCAATCGTAAAGACCTTGCTGGAGAATGGCGCCTCTATTGGCATTAAGACTACTACCGGTCGAACAGCTACGGATTTTGTGTCTAGCCACAGTGAAATCTACAAATATATGAAGGACCGTGGATATATTACATCTGAAGAGCCAGATGATTTCTATGACGATGGCAGAGATCCAAATGCGACCCTATTTGGAGATGAAAATATGGCCATGGAGAGCGCTATGAACCTTGACGTTGACATGGCAAGATTAGGCATAAATGATTCTCCCAGTATTTTTAATGAGAAGGAAGATCTAAAATTCAGTAACTTTGATGACGATGACGGTGAGGACGATGACGTTGATCATCAGCCATTTGTTTGGGATAAGGTGCTACCGGATCAAATGTTCGTCTTTAACGAATCTGACATTCCGAAAATTCTAGATGAAGCTATCACAAATATGGTTCCGCAACGATCTCATTCACAAAAACCAATTCCGGCAAACATGATCTTTTTGTGTGCTAGGTATGCCCATACTCTAGGGAATGAAGAGACTTTGGAGAATTTTCTTGACCCAGTCCTCAGCAGAGTGCGGTCTGTGATTCGTCAACATCATGAAGACGTCGCATTCATGGCGTTCTGGTTATCTAATTTGACCCTTTTGATGTACTATTTCAGAAAGGATCACAATCTCTTCCCAATTACTTTTGCATTCCAGGAGCAGCTCTCTGAGTTGATTACTGATGTCTATGTTTGGATCACTCAGGATGTTGAACGAAGAATGGATAAGCTATTGGATGCTTCAATTTTGGACCATGACACCATTCCTGGTATGGATGACATTCATTATCAGAGCGAATGGAGAATTTTCCGACACAAGAAACAGACACTGACGCACAAACAGGAAGTCGAACAGGTGACTCGTCCACCTTCCCCGAAAAAGAAGGCAAAGCCGTCACCTCGTAACATCACCTCCACATTAAGTTCGGTATTGTTTGTGATGGATCTGTATGATGTCCATCCGATTATCACCCAGCAAATCATCTCTCAATTACTATATTGGCTCGGAACCGTCCTTTTCAATCGGGTCATGACAAATCGTAAATATCTTGCTCGAAGCAGAGCCATGCAGATTCGATTAAATGTGTCGGCAATTGAAGACTGGGCTAGAGTAAACAATCGTCGACCAGAAGACCCAGATAATGAGTTTGAGGGCGAAAAAGCGCACAAGAAGTACCAATCAATTTCCGAGCTATGTCAGGCCCATTTTACTCCATTGGTTCAAATATTGCAATGGCTACAGTGTTTTACTGGGTTTGGAGATGATTTCACCAATGTGATTGCCACTCTTCAACAGCTCACCAGTCTCAATCCCTCACAGCTTTTGCATGTTGCCAATAAATATCGTGCAGAGGTTGGCGAAAAGGGTCTTTCCAAGGAATACAAAAACTACCTTTCCCAATTAAACATGCATTATAAAAAACAAGAGGACGAGAAAAAGGTGAGCGGGGAAGATGGAGAGAAGGAAGGAGGTGATAATAAGGAAGAAAAGGAGAAGGAGAAGGAGAAGGAACAAAAAGAACCCGATAACACCGCAATGAAGCCTGTTGATGAGCTCTACCTTGACGCTTCTGTTGTTCTTCCATTCACAATCCCAACCTTACGAGAAATGATCATAACTTGGGGTGCAGGTCTTGGAGGTATCCATTCGAAGCGAGCAAGACGATATGAACCATCTTTACCCACTGAATTTTTGGACAAATTTGAAGACGACGATGATGACGATGGAGGACACAAACCGGTGGTCGATAACCCTCTGTTCCGTGATATTGCAATGCCACAACCTTCTGTTCACAAGGCATGGGGCGAAGATGCAGAGCTGGAATTTGATGAAATGAATGCCAACGTTTGGTAAAAGAAAATGTGCATAATAACGAATATAATATATAGATTTTAATTAATACTACACAGCCAATTTGGAATTATCTCGCCTGAGCTTCAATTGTGTACGAGAATCTCCGACATATTTGATTACACGAGCAAAAAGCACAAGTGCAAAAGTCCATTAAAAAGCCTGTCATGATCGCCATAACTTTTTTCTTATTTTTATAGTTATTGAAATCTACCAATTGCCTTTATTTGCCCTACATGCCTTCGAGAGTTGGTAAATATCCAAGCGTGAAATACTATTAACGCTTGTTTTAGTTGACACAATAAAAAAATACGCAAAGGAAAGATCGAAAACTGTAACTCACCGCAATACATTGTTGGGAGTTGTCTGCTAATCTCCTTAAAAACACAAAGTGGCCCCTTCCTCGAACAACAAACAGTAAAGAAATGTAAGTATCGGAGGGATGGAAGCTTGAATATGTCATCTAACAGAAATCTGTAGGTCTGAGCTGGATTATTCGCCTCCATTTGCATCATTTTTCGGATTCGCGGGGTAAGTGCACTTTTTGGTAGCGTTTTATAAACACGTACTAATCGCGATCATGATAGCTGTGCGTCGGCCATGATCCTCAGTTCTGTGGGAGCAGCCATTGGAACTGCAAAGAGTGGGATTGGTATTGCTGGTATCGGTACTTTTAAACCAGAACTCATGATGAAGGCCCTTATTCCGGTTGTCATGAGTGGTATTTTGGCAGTTTATGGATTGGTTGTCAGTGTGTTAATTGCAGGAGGTATGGCTCCAGATCAACCGTATTCATTATTTAACGGATTTATGCATTTGGGATGTGGATTGAGTGTCGGATTCGCTGCATTGGCAGCAGGATATTCAATTGGAATTGTTGGTGATGAGGGTGTTCGTCAATTAATGTACCAACCTCGATTGTTTGTTGGAATTGTTTTGATTCTTATTTTTGCTGAAGTTTTGGGGTTGTACGGAATGATTATTGCATTGATTCTTAATACTAAGGGAAGTGGATGAAATAATATGTAAGATAAAAAAAAGAGATTTTAATACTATATAGATAGTGTGATATATATCTATGCTAAATCCATTTGTTTAACTTGGCATGGTCAATTGCATCTAACGAGTTTACATTTATCGCACATTCTACTAAGGAAAATGTGTGGAGATGACGAATTTATACATAAAAAATTATTAATAATATATAGATAGTGATATATATGTACTAAGATAAATCCATCTTGTCATCTTGACTGCCGCCATTTGTAAGAGTAGAAGCACCTTGATCATCGACAAAGAGGTTGGAATTGTCATTTAGGAATGCAACCGATCGGGCAGAGTCCAAGAATAAGGTGTAGGCTCGTTTAACGTCGTCGATTTGGATGGAGGACTCTTTACGCTTGTTGGCAATAACATTAGAAACAGTGATTAAGTTAGAGGCATATCGTAAGTTTGTTTCACCACCAATCTTTGTGAGCAGAGCGTGAGCCTCAGGAGTTAATTGAATTTCCTCTTCCTGAGCTCTGATAGACAGAATTTGGCCGATTTCTTCTTCAGAGTACGGTTGTGTGGAGATGATGATGGTTCGATCTAATAAATCAACTGGGAGACCATGTGGGGACTTGTAGTTGGTGCCTCTAGTTTTGGTGATACCTCTGTTACTGGCCATGATGACAATTGGGGCTAAATTGTCTTCCAGAGCTCTGTTGATGAATGAGAAGCACTCAATGTCTAACATGTGGACCTCGTCAATGAAGAGAACACCTGGAATGATTTCAGCCTTTCCTTCTTCCTTCCAGTCGCTGACCTTGGTGTTAATCTGGTCCCGGACCTCCGATCGAATTTCACCAGTGTCACCAGAGAACAAGGCGAGGAATCCTTGAGAACGTGAGTTAATAACATCAATTTCATGGAGGGAAACAGTGTGCACAACTTCACGACGCTTTTGTAATTCGCCCTCTGGACAATTTACAAACTTGGTATCAGCGCCCATGGCATCGTAGTCCCTGGATCGTGCATAGGAGCGACCTAATTTTGTGATCTTGCCAGAGGCCTTATCAATGGTGATAACATCACCAGCAGTGATCTTTTCCTTGGACAAAGAGTCAATCATCTTATTACCCAATTCGTAAACGGTTTCCATGTCCGTGGTCTTGATTGTTAATTTACCTTGTTTGTGGCCCCCTGTGACAGATCGATCAATTTGGATTTCAGTAACTTCACCCTCAATGAGTTCAGTCTCTTCCTTGATTCGAACTCCGATGGATTTTCTGAAGGCTTGCGTTAAAGCTTCCGTTTTAGACATTTCTAATGAAAAAATTTCCGATCCCGACATTGTTGTGAATGGAACATCAGTTCCTAAGCTCTGTGATATACCCATGGCAATTGCTGTCTTACCAGTGGATGGAGGTCCTGCAAAAAGCATTGCTCGGCCAGCAATTTTGCCTTCCTTGATCATCTGTAATACAACTCCGGCTGCCTTTCTGGCCTTAACTTGGCCCACCATCCCTTGAGAGGATCCTCTAGGGTTCAGCCCGTCTGACTCTAGACCGAGACCAGTGATATGTGAGTGGGCTGCAATCAGATTCAACCCTCGCAATTCATTAGCTTGTGCAATCGTGGATATCGAAGTCATTGTCGAAAATTTTAAGCAATGCTCTTGAGTATTTGGTGATTCTCCGAAAACAACGCGAACAAAATTATCTTTGCAAAAATAAAAAACCTAACCCAGATTGATAACCCTAACCCAGGGATTTAACTTGAAGAATTAATTAACGGAATTCGAAAAGTTGTAGGGTTCTAAGGAGTGTTTGAGGTGAGTTTTTGTAGAGAGTGGAATTGATGCGTCCTCTCTGAGCTGACTTGATCTTTATGAATGTAATTGCTGTGTTGGTCATGATGACCGTTGAACGGGGGAGTGGTAGTAGTTAACTTTTATTTTAAGATCCTTTGAGAAATTGAAACCCGTCAATATCGTTTCCAATTGCTAATTGGTATGAAGCATTGGAATTGAATTCAACGGTTCTTTTTGTTGTTGTCAAGGTATGTTTCTCTTACAGTCCGATATATAGTATCTTTTTTGGTTGTAGATATCTAATTTTGTATAATCAAGACTTTTTTTTTAACTTGAGCGATTGGAAAGAATTGAATAAGATTAGCTGTTTCCGAGTGCCTCCGGCGGCTTCTTTTTTCTCCGAAAAGAAGCAAAAAAGGTAGCTCTGCGAGGCAGAATTGTAAAGTATACGTAATATATCAGAATAGCCAGTTTAATTGCGTTACCTCCACGAAGTGGAGCTACCTTTTTTGCTTCTTTTCGGAGAAAAAAGAAGCCGCCGGAG
>PPJG02000026.1:149615-160699 GCA_003705695.2 Blastobotrys serpentis | reverse complement strand
AGCTCGTTAGCTCTTGGTATCCTTAGCTCATTGAAGACCTTGTCCACCAGATGGGTTTCCCAACCCGTGGGACCGGTTAGGAGGGATTGATCATAATGTGGATGCTGGCGATTTTGAAATTGATGTTGCTGCAGTTTTTTCTCTGGGTCGACGAAGGAGACTCCAGCAATGAGCTCCATAATCCCATCATCTAGGCCGATAAACTCTTTCATTATTCTTCGACTGAAGAATTCCCAGAGAGACTCTATTTCTTTGGAATCTTTCTTGTTTTCTTGCAAGAGTTTTTCATCCTCTTCTTCGATTCCAAACGAAGCCACTAGGTCTTTGTCGTTAGTTCTGTACTTATTTTCGAGTCTGCTGATCTCCTGCATCACCAATGCCGATTGGTCCAATCGCCATGCGTTGACTCTATCATTGAGTTCGTCCGAGCTAAACGAGCCAATACCATCATGAGCTGGGAAGGCCAGCGGCGTAGATATTCCAGAGTTTTCTTCCTCGTCATCTTCCATATCCTCTTCGTTCATATCCACATCCACGTCCACTTCCACTTCACCCTCACTATATACACCATTGTTGCTACTGCCTACAATAAAGTCCTGACTGTTGTTATCACTGTCCAGTGGCGAAAATACAACCCATTCCTGGTCACCAACGACTCCAGAATAGGATGAATCGTATATGGACGACAAAGCATCTGACGCCCCCCGTGAAGATTGGGAGCTCACATTGCTGATGACTGGTACCACATTGGTACTTGTGGTCAGGCTCTGGGTGACTAGTGGATGATAATAGTAGTATGCCATGATCTTGTGGTTTTTTTAATTTTTTTTTTGTCTTTGTCTAGAAAATATGATAACAAAAAAAAATATTGGTGAGACCAAAAAGAAAAATAGAACTGTTAGAAATCAGAAATTCCCAAAGTTTTATATGAAGATAAAGGAAACCCGTCAGGTGTGTGTGATCCGTGCCTTGCGTCACGCACTTTTGTCTATTGCGCCGCCCCACCTTCTCAGATAAGATTTAACCTTTGAGGATTTTCCCTTATCTCGCGTCATACCCTAACCCATCCCCACATCGGACTTTCTTGAGAATGAAAGACTTTTGGGAGGTTTCAATCATTTGGGGATGCGATTTGTATGTAATTATGAAGTAGGATGGGGTGAAGTGAGGAAGGAGTACGGGGATAAGTAGAATATAATAGTGCCAGGTGATTTATGCTGGTGTGGATTGAGTGGCGAACGATGACGTTTGGCCGAAAAGGATCTGCCGATCGCTATTTTCGATCAGCCATAATCCCGGCCAGACTTGTTACAGGTGGGATGTGGAGAGAAGAGGAGAAGAGAGGAAAGGAAAGGACAGAAGAAAGGGGTAACAGTAATTATATATAACACCGCTACTAGTAGTAAGTCGCAGTGCGGGAGGATCTGATTTTCCGAGCGCTTAACAAATATAGTGCGGGAAGATGGGGATCAGAGGGGGGTGATGAAAGCGGGAGATGATGTCGAAAAGAAGAGATTTTTAATTTGCAAGCGCCTCTTTCAGTTCACGGAAATCAGACTGAAGGGTGAGAATGAGGGAAGAGAGAAAAAGAGATGTTCACGACTGGAAACGGTGGCAATTCTTTTAAAGTTTGGCGATCAGAAAGAAGTGGTGACGTTCCAAAAATAGTATGCGGAAAAATATTATCACGGGGGCTTCAGCGCTTAATCACAAATATAAATAGACGTCCATTCGCCCTTTTTCGAGCGGATTTTTTTCGTGTAGGAATTGTAGCGTATGTAATTGCCTCCGGCGGCTTCTTTTTTCTCCGAAAAGAACGCCGCCCGCAGGGCACTCTCCCTGGGCACGTAGTACCAATTGAAGAGCTTCTCTAGTCATTTCAACACCCCATCTGCTAGCAACATTATATAAATATAATTACGAAGACGCTCAATTGGCCCTCTGAATGCATCTACGTTGACGGGGGAATTGCATGGAGTTGGGCCGGGTAAATGAAATCAAACAGGCCAAATTGGGACCAATCAACAACGGCTATTTTTCGGTGGGCTTATTTTTTACCTTGGGAAGAGAGAGACACCACCTTTTTTTTCACTACAGTTCGTACACTACAGACAAAAATGAGACCAAGTGCATTCCTTTTCAACGCTGCCGTAAGTGACTGAACGATTTGAGATATGATCTAGTCGAGCCATTATCAGCTAACTCAAATTCTGTAGAAGCAATCTGCTAAGAAGCCAGGTGCTGGCATCCCAGTCGAAGTTTATCCTTTGTGTAAGTAGAAACAGGTTCCGTCAATCTGGTTTTTGCGAAGAAGAGACGTACTAACACAACTATAGTCGGCGCCATGGGCTTCGTCCTTGTCTTTGCTACCTACTCCTTGGGCAGAAAGTTCAAGGGTGATGAATTGAGAAAGACCAGACAAGGTAACATCCCACATCCATCTGCTCCAGAAGATTCTCACCATTAAAGAATAAATATATATTTAATATACAATTACATGTTTTGTAGAAAGCTCTCTTGGTTCCAAACTAATTCAATTTTAGTAAAAGTGTGTAAGGTTGGTTGATTTGGTACTTACCTGCTGTCTTGCTGCTCAAGCTGGCAGTCTCCTTTTTGGCTCTTTTCACTTTGAGGGTCTGGCCAAACACCTGAGAGGCGTCCATATTGTCAATTGCAGCTTCACTGTCTTCGTCAGATTCGAATTGAACCTCCGCAAATCCCCTTCCCATAACGATCTGTGTGATGGGACCAAACGGCTCAAACAATGTTCGGATGTATTCTTCTGTCACTGACGAGGGGAAGTTGGCTTTTCAAACTAGGTTAATATACATTTATGCATTATATATATTTCTGTATACTAGAACTTACTGACATATACTCTTCCTTCCATTGTGTAATTTGTTTGTGTGAGGAATCGAACCCGACCTGCTCTGACTTGTGAAGATTAATTTTTTTTTCCGAATTCGCTGTGTTCCCAACCCAACAACTTGTAAGCCTTGGAACAGTTGAAGAACCCCTGAGAGCCGATTAGCGGCGACTTTAACGGAACATCTGGATAGTATTTTAGGCGCAATGATTCCGAATCCTCTCTCAGAGCGTTCTCCGCGGCTACAATGAGAAATGCTTGGTGTCCTTTCCAGGTCACATTCAACGCTTTCTCAATTGAGCCTGCAACCGCCGGCTTGAGGACATATCCCCAGAGATCCTTGCTCAAGTCCACTCCCATCCTTTCGCATTGCGCAATTGCGTCCTCTCTTTTGTCAATGACTCCATGGAAACGCAACGAAGATACTGTCATCCATGGGTTCCTGCGACAGAACGCACTTGCGATCTCCTCGCCCACCTGCTTAGAAAGTGAGTACGAGTCTTCCGGTTCCATTGGATGCTCCTCATCAATTGGAAAGTACCGATACCGGGGCTTCCGTGACAACACAGTGCCCATTGCGTTGGTAGAGGATGCAATAACAACTTTTGGAATCTCCATTTCCTCTGCACATGTCAAAACATTGTACACTGAGGTAGTGTTGATTCTAAACGCTTCCTGTTGTGTGATTCCATGGAATAGAGTCGACACCGCTACTAAATGCACAACTGCCTCAGGCATTGTCCGCACAAACACCCTTTTGAGTTGGTCATATTGCTCACTACTGCATTTGTACTCCTGGGAATCAATATTATCCTCTAGAAAGGCTTTGTCTACTTTAATAACTTCATGGCCACTATCCTGAAGCTTTTTGCAAGCAATGCTTCCAACCAGTCCAGCTGCCCCAGTGATCAAAACCTTCATAGTTATTGGATTGAACTCCCCCCCATAAAATCTATCCCCCACATTATGACCGCAAAACCTACAACCCTAACCTCTCGAGTTGCGGCAAATTAAACGGTTGCAGACAGCGAGGCTGTTTTTTGCCCGAAGTATGCCCTCCGGGGGAATCTTTTTCTCAGAAAAGAAGTAAAAAATGGTAGTTCCACTTGGTGGAGTAAAGATTAAACTCGTGAAATAAACATTGATATATTCAATTACATAAATGAGTCTCATGTTTAGGCGGCAGATTCAAGAAGAGCCTTGACCTTTGGGATGTTCGCACCGACAACGGTTTCAACAGGAGCACCATCTCTGTACAAGATCATGGTTGGCATGGCAGTGACGCCTTGTTCAGATGCAATTTGTGGAACGTTATCAACATCCAGCTTGTAAAACTTGACGTTGGAGAATTGTTCCGAGAACTTTTCAATCATTGGAGCAACGGCCTTGCAAGGACCGCACCAGGTGGCATAAAAGTCGACAAAGCTGACACCAGATTCGATAGCGCTATTGAATTCAGCTGCGTTTTGGAGTTCGGTAACGGCCATTTTTGGAAGTGTAGAGTGGAAAGATCTAATAGAAGTAGCTCTAGTAAATGATTTTAATGGTAAGGAAGCAAAAGATGTCCTGAGCATGTAATTTGCAATTAATTTAAGCTCCCAATCAATCTTATTTATACTGCACGCCACGCCGGCTGTCCAATAACGCTTGCGCGCAAGTCTAGATTTGGAACCGTCCAGAACATGCATTAGTAATGTGGTTGGTGACAAATCATTTATTGCGTCACTGCCACAATTCTTACGAAACGATGACTAAACAATGTGGCGGTGGCATCGATGAGACACACAATTAGTAACAAGTATTGACGAATGTCAATTTGAGTGTAGTCTTGGAGGGATTTTTTTTTTTTTGCCTTTTGAATTTGACTGTGTACACAGGCAAACATGTCTTTTTAGATTTCGTTTCTTGAATCATTGAGTCTTGATTTGTCAATGGTTTCAATAGGCGTTCCTTTCTCAACAATTGTATTATAACCTCTCAATGAATCCACATCAACAACTGGTAGTGAGACTTAGCCGTCTCTATATACTTGCATGGTATATATGTATATATAAGATCTTAATATCGTTCGACTGCAGACTGGCTCACTGATTATATCAAGCGTAGAGAATATATAATTGGACACCCCGTCAAAATGTCTAAAAAAAAAAAAAAAAAAAAAAAAAGGAAGAAAAAAAAGTAGGAGGAAAGAGAAAGGAAGAGGTTAGATATACATGGCCTTGATATCAGAGCAACTAAGACTGGGCTTGACGGAATCATCTACTAAGGGCGACGGGGCTTGTTTTGCCGAATGCTTAAAACGTTTGCGTTCAAGAGCTTCACGTTTCTGTTTCTCCTTCTTTTCTCTGGCCGTCATTCTTTTGCCCTTAGCATCCCCTGCACCTGAATTATCAGTAACGGGTGCCGAGCGGACAGACTCAGAAGAACGTCTAGGCGTCTGGCTTTTTGAAACGGAGTCTGAGTCCGGTTGAGGTTCATGTTCAGACAGAAGAAGTGCCTCTACCGCATTTGAAATGTCGCCCTGATTCTCCCTAAGCGCATTTTCAATGGTCTTATCGGTTGCTGGGTGCGGCAGGCTGTCCCTGACCACTTTTATCTTCCAGGGCGGAATTGTAGCATCCTTACCACCGGCAGCAATCTCAATGGACTCATTGGGCTTAACATTAGGAAGACCCTTATGAGGCCCATCACGATTTCTCACAGACGAGTAATGTTCCCAGCTGTGATATGCAAGATGAACGTTCATGGCGTTGTGCGAATCATCTTGGCAGGAGACGATAAACAGATGATCCGGCTGATAAATAACTACGTTGACATGATAAAAGTTGGCAAATGCCACAATTTCCACATTATCTCCATAAACACCATCCTTCGCCATTCGATTTAAATATTGGTCCCACGTCTCGCCGAAATCAGAACCCAAAAACATGCTGAAATAGGTAGAATTTTGCTTCATGTATTTGACAACTTGGCATCGCACTCGACCATGCATTTCCCCAAAATCTCCATACAACTGATCGCTCATGGCCCGGAATAAGCAGTTCCCATCGCCAATAGTCTCGCTGGCATAGAGCCCTAAACGTCGCAACAAGGGAAATTCACTATCGCTAGACACAATAGCCCGCTGCACTCCTTCCCGTTTCTTGCGACGGTGTGGGCTATCGTAGTCGTCAATAGGACAGATCCCTCCAGAAGCAAGACGAGCAGCCTCGCGGGATGCAGCCTTATTACTGGCAGCACTAAGATAGGACGACGAAGAACCTGATGAAGAAGCCTTACGTTGTCGAGGTGTCATTTGTCCTTTGTTAAAAAACCACCCTATCAAAAATACTATAACCAAAAGTTGGATCATACATCCATGCCACACACTCTTTGTATTTCTCCTTATTAGCGGTTGTTGTTTGGCGGTTTCAAAAAGAGTCCTCAATAATCGCAGTTCCTCTTTTTTTTCTTTTTCTCTTCAACTTCTGCTGGTTTTCTATGCGCCGCTCCAAATTATTTTTACCCAACCCCGCCTTACGTCATTATCGACCTTTGGGCTGCCATATGAAACTTGTGTTAGTGACTTTCCTATACAGGGGTTGAACATTGCAGGAAGAATTTAAGGAGTCTCAATTCATGACCTTGGTTATACGTCGCTCTTCAATGCCTTCGACGGTTGCCTTTTTTTCTTTTCCTCTTTGGAAAGAAGCAAAAAGAGAAGTTTCATGTTATTAACGGGTCATTAATTTTTTTATATAGATTCTAATAATATAGGTGGTATAAACTATAGGGCTAATGATAGATATAGTGAGCCTCGCAGAGCTACCTTTTTTGCTTCTTTTCGGAGAAAAAAGAAGCCGCCGGAGGCACTTGCCCTGCGGGCTTTGTTCTTTTCTAGACACTACCATCATTCAGCTCGTTTGTATCCTCGTCTTGGACGGTTTCATAACCCCATTTTTCTTCATCCAGTTGAACGTTTCAACAGAAATATCACAATCGTCTATACCAATTGACTTCACTCCGTGAGACATCAAGTTGAGAATTCCAACCCCAGTTACCTTAGTGCCACTTAGATCTACTTCGACAAGGTTATGTTCAGGGTCCGAGCTAACAATACCTTCAATTGTTTTATCGCATACGGAGGATATTCCAACAAGTGATAAACGTGCTAGCTTTGGACAATACTTGCCAACAAACCCATTGTATCCCTGGGCGGTGGCCAGGACAAAGCTATCACGACAATAATCAAGAATCAGGCAAGTAATGTTAGCTCCGCAGTTGTAGTGATCGAAAAAGCGTGGAAGCCCGGCTGAACTGGAAACTGACCCAGTCAAGTCCAATTCTCTTAGGTGTTTTAAATGGTATCGAACAGGGCTTAGTCCAAACTCCAACTCTGGCCCCTGTAAGGATAGTTTATCTAACTTGAGGATTTCCACTAATTCAACAGGAAGTGGCAGTAACCTTAAATACTCCTTTGGACTAGAGATTTTAACAGTCTTGAGCTTTTTCTTGTTTGGAACATCAGAAAGCCAATGACCCCATCTCGCACAACTGTCCATATATATTTCTAAAGTTTCTAGCTGTGGACATTGCTCAATGAAACAGCTGAGTTCATCTTTATCAGTGGTAGATAGAGAAACAGCTCGGTTTTTGGACTGGATCAGTATCCTTTTGAGGTTCAAGAATGGTTTCCAAGATAACTCATCAAATCCGCTGAGCGGGTTATAATGATCGCCGTTGCTTCTCCAGATAAAGCTCTCTATGTGAGGCATGCGCTTCAACAGAAGAAAGGGCGCTGTGTATGAGGCTGCCTGACAATCAATGGAAACATTTTTCAAAGATTCGCGAAAATTATGCGTCGGATCCTTCAGGAGCTGCCCAGTCATGTCGTAAGAATTGAAAACAATATCTACACTCTCGAACAGATCCAGCTGACCCCTTCTAAAGAGCCAGTCATAAATGGATGCTTCATCTGCACTCTGCATCTTGTGGACATAAATTTGTTTCCGATGATACCTTGATAATTTCATGTAATTCTGTATAGTCTTTTTTGTGATTCTTTTTTTAGATTGTCTGAAATCCAAACCATTCCATAAAGTCTCATTTGTACACAAAGCATCATACCAAAGCTTGGACACAAGTAAACACTTGACCAAGTCCTTGAAGGGCAATAGCGAGAAAACATAATGTATTAGTTCATATGGTAATGTTTGAATCGGGTCCTTTTTCAAGACAACCTGCTGGCCATCTTCTACATTCTTTTGTTCCAGTTTTTCCTTCACTTTATCTCGTACTGTTTTGAGTAACTTGAACAGATCCTGACTCGGACAAATATTTCTCAGGCCCTTATCATAGATTCGAAGTGCTAACTGATCATTTCCCTTTATTTGGAGGACCTTCCCAGTTCGCAGATACCCCCTCACATCATGGCAATCTACCTTCAGCATTTTTTTCCCGTCATTCAGGGCCCTATCCCAATCTTGTCGCTTTTCATGACACGCAGCTCGCTGATCCAGAAGTGTCACGTATTTCGAGACATTTTGATCTACCGACACTGATTCAATCGCTTGGCTAAACAGTTTCAAGCTTTCATTATACCTCCCACTCTTGAAATTGGCTATTGCCTTTCGTTGATATGCATCTGCCATTTATAGATCTCGCGTCATGGGAATTAATTTCTTCAGCCGCGAAGTATCGCCCAATTTTCAGCTTTTCCTGCGCGAGGCTTCCAGAAACCCGCATATCCTCCCCAACTTTTTAAATCCCAGATCTAGAGGATGTACAATAGAATTTTCTCTTTTATCCTTTATTTATAGTTGTAGTTAAAAGACCATCTGTGGTACGAGCTTATCGCCTCAATTTTTTATTAAGCGAGTGGCACGAACAGGAGCAGTGCGGATGAAACCCAACGATTCATATCTACTTTATCCGAAAACAATCGTCGTTTCCAACTCTCCCGATATTTGGTAAATTTGGTTAATTACACCTTTGCAACCTTTCCATGTTCCTTCCTTTTGTAATAACTTCACGCATTTCGTCTGGACCTGGATTCAAGTAGTACCCGGAGCATAAGTTAATTGGATCATTTGGCAAGCAAGATGTATTTGAGCCCTCAACGATGTCGAACACTCTATGAAAACCGTCGCAGTCAAAGCCTTCGTCGCCTTATGCCTCGTGACCTTCGAAATGTCCTGCCGGCGAAAACTTAATTGCGCCGTTACAAGAGTCACCAGTGTGCAACGAGCAGCACCAATTGCTGCTGGCACATTGTCAAAACTAAGAGGTAACCAAAGTCTGTCAACGCCCTTGACGTTAATCTTAAACCGTCGACCACCAATGAGATTGACGATGTTAAGCTTGATATTATGGTTCTGCGGTTGCCGTCACGAGGAGGCTACTCCAAAACGGTTTTCTTCAAAAAGAAGGAACATACATCTAAGGAGTCTATTCTTTTTTTTTTTTTTTTTTTTTTTTTTTTTTTTTTTTTTTTTTTTTTTTTTTTTTTTTTTTTTTTTTTTTATAATTGGCTTTCCCACTCTCTGATAGTTTTGAAAGTTTGTGCCGCAAGCTTGGATTTCTTCTGTATGGTATGTCATGGAATATGAAAAAAAAAATCAATGGATGAGCAGGGTATATTAACCGAATGACTGGACCTCCGTCAATCTCGCCAATTCAGAAAACAACGATGATTTCATATGGTTCACTTTTCAGTGAATTGTAAGTAACTATTGACTTTTGTTATGTCTATTTTTTATATCAAAATACAGTGAGTATGTTAATAGCATATTTAGAGATAAAGTGGCTGCACTAGTGCATTCTAGGCTATGACTGCCACCGCTCCCTATTCCCATATAAAGATGGAGTCGTGGTAAATTATGGCTAATAAACAGCTGCTTATTAACAGGCATGCGAGGTCATACTTACCAGCATGTTGTCGAGTGCTGCTCCAAAGAAGATAGGCACAGTACCCGATTAACATCAATTCTGCAGCAAGACGAAATATGATCACAGAGCCACCTAGCCATCCTTCTCTATGGATTCTTAGTAGTCTAAAGTGACTCACATTTGCAATCATCTCTACCACAACACCAATTATGAACGTCATAGCTTGACTCGACATCTTTTGATGGTTGCTGAAAACCATTGTTAGCAAAAAAGTCCAGGTCAAACATAAATATGCATCGTTAAAAATAAAGTTCAATTGATGCCATTTAAAAAAAAATAATTGCAACCGACGCTTGTCTTCGTATACTGCTTGTTTAAATTCTCGAACATTAAAAACGAAGTCCAAGCATTCAGAGCCCATACGATAACTCAGTAGAAGTTGCAGTTTCAAAAATGGGAATGAGGCGAATAGAGCAATCGCGAAGTAAAATATATCACTGACTGACATCATAATTTCTTCGTCAATTCTAAACCCTAGGCTCCACAATTGCGTAAGTGAATAGCATAATATGGCCAATCCAGTAAATATGTTGTATACTGACAGAGAGCGAGACCATAAATCATTATTGTACCACAAGCTAAAATCCACTGTATGCATATTTAGCGGAGGTAACCACTCATAACTCCACCAATCTCGATAATCACGATGCAGTGAGGTATTTCTATTCCTCTTCCCATTCAGTTCCATTGTCAGAGAAATAGTAATGATCATGGTACTTAGCAATATACAAAAACGAAAGAATCGTTTTTTACCCTCTGTATCTTTAAAAGGCACAATTGCCAGACTCTTATAAACAAGTACTGTCAACCATAATCCTTGGGAAATATCTAACAATAGTTGCAGAGATTGATCATAAAAAACAAAGCTCCTCATATAGGAGAATGCTTTCTTTTTCATCCAAGATGGCATTACACTAACAAAGTGATCTACTCTTTGGTAGAAAGTGTTAAGTCCGACTTTGGCAGTCCCGACTGCAAGGCAAAATGCGATTGAACAAGCATTGAATACCCATAGCGATCTAATGGTACTGACAGAATATAGTTGAATACGAACCAGGCCTGTTCAAAAGTCAGAGTTTGTAACATTATATATATATAACTATTTCAGCCTGTGTAGAGCTTTCATTTATAAATCCTGCGTGATGCAAGCCATCAATCAGCTCCGAGTATCCAGCGAACAATTTTCAGTCGGATACTCAGTCGGAGTAAACGGGAGTTGCAGACTACCGCACACACCACCCGAATGCTGTGCTACTCCTGGAGCATTCAAAGTAGTTTTTTTTTTTTTTTT
>PPJG02000026.1:21184-149515 GCA_003705695.2 Blastobotrys serpentis | reverse complement strand
CAATGCCAGTTCAATGCCCTGCCATTTTGATTTTGATGAATCAATCTCTAGAAGAAGGGCAAACTAATACAGTTCACATTATATACTATTTAGAGCTTCAACTGATGCTCAACAACCTATCCCATAGCAGGGTGCTCCTTCAGAACTCATCAAAGTTTTATTATTGTGTTAATTAAGATCTTGTCAGAGATTGTTGTGGTACGGTTTCAGTTCCCCCTCAACTGAAAATCAGCAAAAATCAGCCTGAGAACAGTAAGCGTTACTACACAGCATAAACCACATTAGCAAGATTAGCAAAAACACCCATTATGATGGCTGTAGATAGTAAATACACTTTAATTGATATAGAATTATCGCATAGTTCACCCTTTGATGTCGCATAGATGTGCAGATTTTGTCGAGACAAATGCGGCAGGTGGGGTGTTCTTCATCTACCCTTCGGTTCTTTGCTAGCGGTATCTTTGAACCCATATTCAAATGATCCATGAGGTATTTGATTTATGTAAGTTTCTTGCAACATTTATTGAATCAACTGGCCCATCGCGAGAGCAGAGACATTCTGTCAAAATCTAAAACAAACCCTTCTGACGTCTCAGAGTGGCCACCCTTTCATTGCTGTTAAAAATAGAATTGCCAGATTCTAATTATATCTCCATTATGGAAATAGAAAATATCAGAACATTTCTTTGAATCTGAACAGTGATGATATTTTTGGGTCTAATCGGCTTCTTCTATATTGAGTAGTAAACTATCAATAATAGATAACGTAAGATTCTTTAAACTTTCAAAATAGACTGCGAGACTTTTAACAAAAAGAAAATAAAATAGCACTCACACCCGCCGGTTCATTTGTTTTTCATATCTCGATTATCCCCAGCGTCGGTTTTAGACCACGTCAAAAGTGTCTAAAGCTCTATTTTAAATTTCAGTCGTTTCTTCCTATACATAGACCTATGAGACCATTCAGTGAGAATCACCTTATTCTAATTTAGGCGATAACCTACTCCCCCAGAGGTGCAACGGACATAAAAGAACCCAAAACTACATTTGAATTTGAAAATCACTTCTTTGCAGTCCTCCTCCTTCTCATCCTTCTCCTCTTTGCTCTCCTAACAAGAACCAAATGCACCACTTTCTCTTTTCCAAAATATTCATCATATTAGCTTGCAGTCTGCTCCAGTCATCAAGTGCTCAAAAAATAGGAGTTACCAGCGCAATTGGTTTGGGGTGTTGGAATTGTGCGCAGAGCTACATTGCAAGGTTCGGATGCAACGAATCAGTCAATGCAGTTTGTAGATGTCACAATTCATTTTTCATGGGCACAGTTATTAACTGTATCCACGCACATGGTGTTAAGTCAGATGTTATTGAAGAGGGAATAAGGTTTGTAAAAACCTATTGCAAATACAACGGACAGATCAGTTTTTCAACTGATGACCTTGACAAATTATTTTCGGATACATCTGACAATCTGATCAGCATTAACAAAAACAAAATAAGTTCAAAACTTGTCCAATCCCCAGTAAGGGTTGATCCAATCGAATTCAAAAGCCAATTTCAAATGGCTAAACTTATCAAACACCAGTACACATCAGGTTCAGTTGCCGGGATGATATTAATATTATACTGGGGAATTATCATTATGATAGCTTCAATTACAAACCTGTTGAGATTCAAGTTTCCAAAGGAACTAGACAGGTTAACATCCCACAGAATCAATTCTTTTAGGAAGTATTTCACATTGCCTGCAACGTTTAAGGAGAACCACGCTTCGCCAGTTAAGGTTTTGAACCTTTTCGCAATAGCAGCTCCAACCCGGGGCCAGTCGTTTCTAATAATTGGATACGTTATCTTGAATGTATTGGCGGGTACGCTTTTCTATGAAATTGATCGGCCAGTCAATACACAAACCCTACTCCGGTTCATTGGAATAAGAACAGGCATTATATCTTTCACTCAATTACCCCTGCTCCTATTATTTGCATGTCGCAATAACCCATTTATATATCTCACTGGATGGCCATACCATACGTTCAATATCTACCACCATTGGGCGGGGAGGATGATGGCGCTTCATGCTATAATTCATGGGATCACAATGACTGCCATGGCAATCATAGAAAAGTCGTTCGGATTTAGATGGCAAAGCGTAATCAACTGGAGATACGGCAACACTGCTTTCTTTGTCATAGTGATGGGATTGATTCTAGCGGCCAAATCGATCAGGAAATATGTATATGAAGCATTTTATGTTATTCATAAAATAATATTTATAATATTCATGATCGGAGTTTATCGTCACTGCTATGACTTTGGTTGGATGCCCTGGGTTAACTTGACCTTGCTTCTCTACATCGGCGATAGGCTAATTCGACTGGGTCGGGTAGTTTGGTCGGGGATTCTCTGTCGCGCTAAACTCTTCAATCCAACTGGTGATGCTATCAGATGCTCGATAAGCTACTCAGATAGATGGACAATTAAGCCGGGGCAATATTGTTATATCCGGTTCATGACCAAGTCATTATTTTGGCAAAACCACCCGTTTACTATTTACAGGGGAACAGACGGTGGTTTGAAAATGGTTATCAAGCCCAAAGAAGGACTAACTAACAAACTAGCAACAAAATTGGAGGACAAGGATATTGAACCTGAAGTTCCTGTCTTGATTGAGGGTCCTTATGGATATCGACAGCCAATTGACAAATACGACCGCATCATGTTTCTTGCCGGGGGAATTGGAATAACCGCTACCTATTCATACATATCTGAATTTATCAGATCCAACCCAAGCCCCGATAAGCAAATAACATTCATTTGGATTGTCCCCGACAGTTCAGTGTTGGACTGGTTCGGTGATGAGATAATGGAAATTTTGAAGAATACTTCTACCAAGGTGGTTATTTATGCAACTCGATCCTTGTTCAGAGCCGGTCAGCATGAGCATGAACTTGATGATGTTCAGTCGTTTATCAGTGCCTGTGAGGATGAAGAATCGGTATTTGTTTTTTCTGAGGACGAATATAAAACCAAGCTTGGCCAGGAGCAAAAAATAAGCATTTCTCATAGATTGCTACCTCATAACAGAGTCCTGGATAAGTTTTCTCATATACTATGCGTTGAAAAGCCTGACATCAAGAAAACAGTAAGAGAGTTTATAGGCGCATCAGACGGCACGTTGGGCATTCTCTCCTGTGGACCCCCGGTGTTTCTTGATAACATCCGGCATTCAATAGTACAAAATATACACGAGTCGGAATCCCGAATTGATTATTTCGAGGAGGCGTTCTCGTGGTAGTTAATAGCTAACTTGTTTCATTGTTTTATTGTCACTTCACGTTTTTTCCAAGAGATATAACAAAATTCCTGCTTCCTCTTTTCGGAGAAAAGAGAGAGGCTACCAGAAGCTTCAAAGGCATATGCTTCATGACAGTGGCATCAAGAAGAAGCCTCAAACTTCTTCCCTTCCTTTTTCAACTGGTCCACAATGACAGCTAGAGTGCGGGGACTCACCCCGCGTTCAATCAGAGAAACACAGATAGCTAATGTCTGCTTATCCAAATTGGTGTCGAGAATCTGCGACAACTCGTGGAGAACTGTAATGGCATCCTGAGCTTGTACTTGGTTCCTATCCATTTCGTGTTTGTCAATCAATCAATTTCATATATTTAGCATCGTGTTATGAAACTCCCAGCGCAAATATGATCGATCTTCACAAACAGCAAATTTCAAGTTTTGTGTAACAACCCAAAAATGTAACCCCCAAGCCAAACACCAGGCTATAACAAGACATCCAAGTCTTAGACACAGGAACCTATCCATCAGGCCAAGAATACAGAGTCAATTGGTTCAGGACAATTTGCTTTCCTGATTTCACTAGACTCGTGCGGCTGACACAGTTACCCTGGCAACGACGCGAGATTTGTGAAGGGCAGGAGAACCTGGAGACATTCATAACCAAAGAGGAACGATGCCAAAAGCCAGCTCGAAGCCATTACACAGTATAAATTACTGGCTGTTCAAATCGGAGCCAGTGAGCAAAGGAGGACGGTCCAGTTTCAGTATTGACGATTTGAAGGAGGTCAAAGTTGAGCCATGGGATGGAGTTAGGAACTATGAAGCCCGAAACCATATGAAAAACATGAAAGTTGGTGACATGGGGTTTTTCTATCATTCTAACAGTAAACCATCTGGGATAGTAGGAATTGTGAAGGTGGCTAAGGAAGCATATCCGGATCACACAGCTTTTGACCCGAAAAGCAATTACTATGATGCAAAATCAAAGGAGGATGCACCCAAATGGTTCATGGTGGACGTTGAATATGTCCGTCATTTAGAAGCTGTCATCCCCTTGGCTGATCTGAAAGAACAGTCGGAATTGAAGGATATGCAATTGATTACACGATCGCGACTAAGTGTCTCTTCTCTGGAGAAAAAGCATTGGGATCACATCTTGTCGATGGAGAAAAAGTAACTTCCCAACACATAGAAACATCATATATACATAGAAACATCATATAATGTCATGGGTAAGAAAGAGATGAAGAACTAATGTATATATATATATATGGAAATATTGTAACTAACTGTTCATAAAGAAACACAGAGGGCAGGAATATCCTATCCTGTTCTGCAAGAACCTGCCGTATTCGGTAACCCGGGAGGAACTCTATGATTTATTCGGTAAATTTGGAGCTGTGAGGTGAGAAAATTAGAAAGATATCGAAGAAAAAAAAAGAAAGGGCTATGTTTGCTAATTGTTCCAGACAAATTCGATTAGGAAATGATCAGGATACGAAAGGAACTGCTTATATAGTATATGAAGACATCAAGGATGCCAGTGTAGCTTGTGAAAAGTTGTCAGGTTTCAATTTTCAAAATCGATACCTTGTTATCTTGTTCCATTCTGTGGACAAAATGTTGGCTGAACAAGAGGATATCGAAGCCAGAAAAGCTCGCTTGGAAGAGCTTAAAGCTAAACACAATATTGATTGATAATTGAAGTGAACAACTTGGATTCCATCATCCAAGCTTTAGTTGCCAACCTAAAATTTTCTCACCATCCGAACCGCTGCTTCATTACACAGAAAAAAAGATTGTGTACTTTCAGCGCCATGTATCAATATGTTGATATCCAATCAGTTTATTCAAGCGTCAGTATTCGAAGTTCGCAGACAATCCTAGGCGCAATTACCTACTATACTTAATATAATGATCATCTTGTCATATAACTTAACTTAACCTTTAATTTCATTGCTTGTTCGAAAGATTCAACACATAATCCTCTATTTTAGGTGTGAAGTCGTGCCATCAATCTGTTGCTGTAAAGACTTTGCACACGCGGAACTGTGAACACACAAAACGCGAACATATTCCTCCTGGCGAAGGTCTGAAAATAAATACCGATCTCGTCGACCATCAGTGGAAACATGACTACGGCCAGCACTGATATTGATGACAGAAATAGCCAAAAGACCAGTTACTTTTTGGATAGAGCCAAACGTCGAAAATTGTATGATCAGCGGTCTGAAGCGGTAAAACAGGTAGAATTCAAACATCATCTCGAGTTGGAAACCAGCCCCATAGATGACCCAAACATACCATTTGTCAGACTATTAGGCGGAAATGAATCGTTAGAAGCTGCAACTAAGAGATGGGATCTGTTTAATGAAGCATGGGAAGCACAAAAAACGAAAATTGACAAGTTATTGAATGGTGCTAATGTTCAAGTGCTCGACAACATAGAAAAATTCATTCTGGAGCCCTGGGACAGTCACCCAGATGCTAGGGTAGACACAGCAATCATCCTTCCCGGTTCAAACATTGCAAACCATATCCGATTGTTCTCACAAATCAAAGAACGGGTCAAAGTGATGAACAACGTTCACTCAGTCTCAATCACCTCAAAAGCTTGCCCTAATCTGAAAACTGCATTGAAAATTATTGTGGGAAAGTTGACAGAAAATGATGACAACTCTAGTGCTCCAGACGAAGAGGTGGACGAGGATAATGATGATTTAAGATTTGATAAGAGACTCCGATATGATTTTGATATTTTGGCCGATTGGTGCAGAAAGCTAACTAAAAACAATTCCTGTGAATTACAAGATTTGAGAATCATCATTTCTGTGGAGGATGCCGACTCATTTGATATTTCTATTTTGACAGGGTTGATCAAAATGATACAATCATACATCCCACAAATTCCCATCAAGCTAATGTTGAGTGTAGCCACCTCTCTACCGGTATTCCAAGAGAAGCTTCCTCGCTCATGCATTCGCCTACTCAAAGGCTCCCCCTTTCATGCACAAATGTCTGATGGTATTATGAAAATCTTAGATGCAACAATGTTTACGTTTGATAAACATACATTGCTCATGGGCCCCCAGCTCTTTGACAACCTTGTTCATCGTCAACGGGAAAGTATAGAAAGTGTGGATGCTTTCATATCATCTTTAAAATTTATTTTCATGTCGCATTATTATTCAAATCCTTTCGCAATTTTCTCGCAATCAGGTGGTGACAGTGATGACTATGCCACAAACATCAAACCGTTGATATCCAAAAGCCACATTCAGGCAATCCGACTGACATCCTCTTTCAAGAGTTTTATAGATAAAAAGCTTGAGGACGGTGAATTGAAAGAGGTTAGAGCGCTGATGGAAGACAATGATTATCTTAAGTCAGTTATTGAAGTTGCATTGTTCGAATATAGAGATTACGCCGAACAAGTATTTTCTGCCATTGATATCGTGATTGCCCTCCAAGCGGCAGCTAATCAGCCAAGGAGTTTGAAAATGGATCTTTACACCAGCGCCCTTTCTAGCGAGCTTTGGAATGAACCTTTTTTGGCTAATATAATAGAGTCTGCAGCTGCTGGCGGCGCCTCGGCCTCCATTAGATTGATGGACGCACTAAAAGACGTCTCGTCTAAGGGGAAAATCTTGAACGACTTATACAACCTGCTAAATTCTGAATACAGCGAGATTCTCAAATGGTATGAGAAAAACCCAGAACAAGAGGATTCTGAAGACGTTTCTGCACGAATGGTTGCTCAAGTTTGTGACACCCTACAGACTTCCATTCAACCATACGACAACTTTTTATTGCATGAAGCATTCGTCACTGATGCTGCAAAGCTCCAGGAAGATGTGTTCTTGCCAACCCAGAGACCTGCCTTGGAGTTGGCGCTTTGTGAACCCAAAGTTTATTTTGGAAATAACTATCATGATCCCCATATTTCCATTCTTTATCAACTTTATCGTGAGTCCAGCGTTTTTATCAATAGTTACGATTATTACAATGCCTTCAAAGAAATGCTTCCACCACCATCCGCAGAAGAAGGTAAGAATGAATGGGACAAGAAAACGTTGGCATGGTTTTTACAGGGGATTGCCGAATTAAAGTTACTAGGAATCGTGCGTGACAGTAAAAGGAAATTTGAATGTGTGGAAAAGGTTGCTTGGAAAGATATATAATGAAAGAGGACACAGCTCGATATATATATATATATATAATATTATTATAAGTACAAAAAACAACACAAGATCTATTTTTTAGCCTTATTATTTTTGTTGCCTCTTCTGACAATACTGATGTCAATGTTTCCCAGAACAATAACGATACCAAAGAAGGCCATAAAGGTAGCAGCAATCATAAGTGGCTTTCTGAGCGCATCAGATTTGGTATATTTATACTTAACATAAACCTCGCCACGTCTATGTCCGTCGATCACATTGTCATATTTCAAATTCACAATAGGACGTCCAATAGTGTCCAAGAATGAGTAGATGACATCATGTGCGACTTCCCGGCCATTGAGAGACAAAACATTAATATCAGTTGCACCTTCTGGGAGGACAACAGTGAAGTCGACCTCGTCATAATAGATATCATTTGGTCCTTCAACAAATGGCACCTTCAACAAGAATTGATCTTCACCAACATCTTTGACATATCTGTCCAAATCGGCTGACCAGCCAATGGTAAAGTTGTAACTCCATCCGCCGAAGACTGGATATCTTGGGTTCACTGTAAACAGAGTTGCCTTATCGTCACTGTGGAATTTGCTGGTAGATACATTTCCTACCAAGTCAACGTAATACGCATCTCTTGCCTTTGGCTTCAATGGGATAGCCAAGGTCTTTAGTGCAGCAATATTCAAGTTGAAGGAGCTTTGTCCTCTTTGATACTTTAGTCGTGAGAAACCATCCTTAAGCTTGGTTCCAAAGTTGTGCAACCAGTAGGTTTCCTCGAACGATACTGACGACCCCCAGTGAGACACCCAAACATCTCTCGAAAGTTTGGATGCCTTGACCATGGCCTTTGGATTTTCGTATCGAAGTTTAACCTCCTTACTGGAGTATCCAGCAACATTGTCGTATGGCCCATATGTAATCACACCATCCGCGACTTGTGGCTTATCATTCTCATCAGCATCTATTTCTTGCGTTTGAGTTCCAGTAGTTTTAAAGCTCGTCTCGGCTTTTTTAATTGGATAAACTGAAAACGGATATCGAGAACTTCTGTAAAACAAGAATTGTTGGTCATCCTGGGTTCCAGACTCAGGCAATGGACTCAACTGGTTTGTTACAGCTTGAGCAACCTCCAGCTCAACCTCGTCCCCAACTTCCAGTGGTTGAGGGAGTTCAACCTTGTATATATAAGCACCTCCGTGTTCAGAGTCGACACCCTCAAACTCAACAGGTAATGGACCCGAACCCCCAATTCGTGCTTCCAATACTGCAATATTAGGCTGAACTTCAGAATCAACCGCATAGTGGTATATTGATTGAGCTTCGGTTCCTACATTCTTCGCTTTGATGGAGATTGACTGCTTGATATATGTTCCCGATAAGTCCACAATTTGACTGAATTTGACATTCTCGAAGTCTTGGCTAGGCACAAACTCTCGCAATTCCTCGGCAGCTCCAAAATTCACTGCCAATGCACTGGCTAGAACCCACAAAAACTTCATTCTTGTGTTATCGTAGCTCTACTCTTCTTCTGGTTCTGGTACTACTGTGGACAGCTCACCAGTGGATTTTAACCAACGAAACGCGTAAAAGTACCAGCGCATAACACACACACTTTCACTCACTACTTTTGAAAACCCTAACCCTCGAGTGAAACATAAAGATTGCCTGAAGGTCCCAATGGAAAACAACAGCAGCCGCAGAGAGAATTAGAATCAAAATTCTCAAATTGCGGGTAGGAAGAATTCGAGAAGATACTAGACAAGGAATCTCTGTAGAGCTTATGGCATTTTGCATATCCACAATTAGAATAATATAGATTGAGTGGACCATGGTTTCCACATTCTGCTAAAACAAAGAAATCGTTTACTTTCTCAGGAATAGTTCACCGAAATATGTTTAATAACCGGGGTTTTTACATATCTGTCTATTAAATTAGATAGCTAGAAATAGTATCATTACATGAGAAATATATGCTGTTTTGGGGACATTAATTAATTCAATGGTTGTATTTCCATTTTTAAAGTTTGTTCTCGCTTCCCCATCCCGAGTGACTTTCGCACTGACTGGTATCACGACAGGCATTTTCAACACACTGTATCCACCAGCATTGTCGTGGCGTACACGCCTGACAATGCAACTAATACGTTCCTCAAGGGCTTGGTAAAGTATATGGGTGTTACCATCACTAATTGGTGCGAAGGAGTTCAGTCCATACAAAAATAATACTAATCGTCCTACGAATAGTGCTGAATGTTTGAATCCGTGACAGCCCAAGTTGGCATGAATAATATATCCTTCATAAGTAGATTTACGAGTAGATGGGCAGCAGGGTGTCCAGATCTCGGTATTTTGAGCAGAGATGTCGGATATATTAAGCGTTATAACCGGTTAAAACGCACTAAGAATGAGGTATCGGCATCTAAATTACAGCAGCTCCCTATTATTGGTTCTCATTTTGTTAAGATTCTTAACCTTTTGCTAAAAACTTGAGGAATGTCCGGTCAATAATTTGGAAGTACCATATACTTCTTCCAGACGCTCAAGTAACTTCCTGTCCTCAGTGGGGTAACTTTTTATCTAGAATATAAATTATAATCTACTTCCTTGAATATGTTTGAGAAGAATTCAAGACTTTGGAATGCGACTCTTCATTTCCATTGTCCTACCCTTGTTGGTTATTAGATTGCAACTGTAAGCTTCACAAATCATACCAACAAGGTCAACACTCTTTTCTAACAATTCCTTGGTCTCATTTTCATCCAGCTTCCTGTTGATATCCTTATAGGCATAGGATCTGTAATCAGAAACCTTAAGTCCGAATCGTTCACCCAACTCAGAGTTGTCCGTCAAGTTTACCCTGCTAATGAGATTTTCAAGATAATAAGAATGACGTCCTTCTTGATTATCTTGATTATCTTGCTCACCTTGTTTATACCTTAACCAACGACAAAGGTGTTTCCTCATTTCAGCGTCTTTATGTAAATCTTCCAAACTGATATATGGCCCACCCTCATGTAACTTAATGTAAGCCATGGTAACCAATTGAATCTGCTTAAAAACGATATACATCTCAGCTTCCATTGCAAGTATTTCACAGGCTTTGAGAAATTTCCCAAAGGTGTCAACGACACCAGCAAACAGTTTGCTGCCCCGACGTGCTCCCTCCAACTTTTGCACTTTGGGAATCAAATACTTATGGGCATTTTTGACAGTCCAATTTGCTTCTAAGAATTGAATAGCATTATCCAAAAATAACAGAGGGATTATACGACATGAACTCGTCCTTGAACTCCTGTGGTATTGGACACAGTTCCAAGACTTTCTTGATCCTCATCATTTTAAACTCTCCCGGGCTAGTTAACGGTTTTGTTCGATCACTATCAACGTATCCAACTTGTTCTCCACATAGCTCAAAGTAGATGCAAGAATCTCGCCCTTTCCTGTAAAACCCAACGGATGCCGCGCACCCTCGAGATAGCATTAAATCAGCTTCATATTTGTCAGATCTAGCTTTTAGGATCTTACGATAATCGAGGAGAACAATCTTATCATCCACTTCCGGAGTTAGATCATACTCCATTGCCTGAAGGGTCCTTCAATCCAGTTCAAAGCAGTTTGGAGTCGCTCCGTCCATGCCCTGAAATCGTTTGTATCCGGAAAATATGGTGGCATCTTTAGATTTTGCAGCCTCTTTGCAAACTTCTACCCTGGATGCCTATAAAATTCATTGCAGATTCTTTTTTCACAGGTTGGTCAAAATTTTGTGTTGCTGAGTCGTGGCGTGTGCCCCTGTATGGTTTCAAGTGTAAAGATTTCTGAGAGATTTTATTTGAAAACAATAAAAAACACAATATTGCAATAACGCAGATTTCTAATATAGACACAATATCTGCTATCTTATTTCTTGTTGTACCTCTGGCTCTTTCTACGACACAAATCACACAAGAACGACTCGTTTAATATCCTTTTTATAAATGAAATAACAGAAAAATAAAAAAATAAAACTCCAGAAGAAAATGGAGGAAAAAAAAAAAGTATTTTATGCAATGCAATTCTTTTTTTTTGTTATGGTGTAAGGATGTAATGGACAACCTGGGGTTGTAACGGAAACGAAGCGTGCATGGAGTTGGCAGATTTTAAAGTCGGGACAAAAATGAAGGCATTGAAGAGTTAGCAGTGGCCGTTTTGCCAATCTCAATAGCCAGGCATGAAAATCTTTCAATTAGCTTACTAATTGGAATTTTTTCTGATCAAGGCTGATTCTTTTTTCTGGTACATTTTCATTGTTAAGAGGGTTCTTAGCTGTGATTAAAAAGGGGGCTGTTCATACTATGTTCATGGAGCAAGGGAAAATCAGCTTATTTTCAATTAAAGATACAAGTGATTACACTGCAGAGGTTCAGGTAATTTAGACTTGCATAAGGAACCAAGTAGCACTCCAAGAGAAATATAATTCGGTGGGGTACTATATAAAGTACGAGGGAGCTGCGCTTAGTGTTCCAACAGGAATTGTAGTATATGAAGCAACTTTGTGACCGCAGGACAAATATTAACATGAATCGGAAAGATGAAGTCTAGTTTCCTTCACCTATATATTGAAATCTCCTTCATTGTTAAATGGAACGTATGAATGGTAGCGAAGCGACAACATTTGGACAAGATTCGATGCGAGGGGTTGTCTGAGCGAAGCTCACATCAAAATTGATGGTCCTTTAATTTGTAGTAGTCCCTTTCCGAATGAAGACCAGACGTAGCCATAGACATTATAATTCTAAGAATTCTGATAAGTGCCCCGATTATATTTATCTTATCGTTACATTTTCTGCCGATGATTTTTCACATTTCGGTATTGTGCGGTGGGTTACACACGTACGAATAAATCTCGGCGCGACTAGTAGGAAAACAAACATTTCGCGACTTGGAGATAATGCCGAAATATTAGGGGGAGTTTGAATGATCCATGGACAATATACAGCCTCGAAAACGATATATAGAAGGATTGACATATTATGATCCGGCCCACCTTTCTTCAGAAAGCAACAGTGGTGGGGGAAACGACTATCACAACGGAGAGAACGTAGATTGGACTCCGCAGTTTCGGAGAAGGATGTACACTCATGACAACAGACAGAATGGAGGGACGAGGTCGATTCGGCTAGATGAAGAATCCATTGAGCTCTTGCGTCTAATTGCCCAAACTGCAGATGGGCTTGTTGACGGCGGAAGGCCCGTGGATAATGACAGTGATTTCCCAACCTTTTTTTCAGCATTCAAATCCTTCATGGAAAAGAACAATTACGACAGTCAGAGTGTCTTATACAACCATTGTATGAATATAATGGTTGGGCTTTGTAACTATTCGGGGTCTTCATGGGCTGATAGACTTGAACAATGTTTGGCCGAGTACTCGTTAGAGGAAAGGAGACGACTGAGAATGTTACAATTAAAAGACCAATTTGCAGATTTTACCGCATTGATTAAGGAGCGTGTGATATATTTGTGGTATGAAAAGACGATTGAGCGACGTAACCAAGTGGCTATGGCTGAATTTCAAGATACAGTTCATTTACGGAGGGAAGTTCTGTCCCGCTGGAAGTACAGGTATCATATAAATAAGGATTTCGAAGGATATTCCAGGGAATTCTCAGATGAGCGGATCATGTTGGCTTGTCTGAGAACATGGAAGCAGAAAATCGCCACATTGCATGCTGGAGAAGCATTAAGAAAATATATCGTTCAAAGAAAGTTCTTCAATAGGTGGAAAAATGAATTGGAAAGTCTGAATCAGTTGAGTTCAGTCGCAATTAAAAGATGCAATCAATCTGTGAAATCTCGATACTTCATCGATTGGATTTATCGAGCCATTGACGCAAAGATCAACAGCGATTACAACTTCCAGCTTAAACAGGAAGCCTGGCAGGTATGGCTCGAATACACGCGTCACACAAATTCTCAAAAAGCTTTGGCTATTGAGAATGACGAAAATAAACTTATTTCAGCAAATTTCTATATATGGAAGGAGCAATCCGGTGGAATTCTGGACGACTATAAGGTTGCAGAGGAGATGTCAAACGTGTATATCGCCAAAAGGGCCTTCAGTAACCTCCGAATCAATTCACGCCTATTCAAGAAGGAATCGATTTATGGTGAGAAATTTGGCAAAGAAAAGAAAAAACAGATCTTTCAGATCTGGTACAAAAGGACACTGCAAATCAAAGAGGCCAACCGATTCCGTGATTTCATGTTGGCCTTAAGGATTTTCAGTCAATGGAGAAGGGAAAAAAATGGTCAACTAGTTAAGGGGATTGTCAATTACAACAGAGCGAAGGGTCAATTCAAGACGTGGCTTTTGGGCGAGCGAGGATTAGTGTTCCAAAGATATAGAGAGGGACTTTTGGCAAAAAACATATTTGACTTTTGGATTGACAAAACGATAGCTGTGAGATTAAATGAACAAGATGGATACCAAATCGTCAGCGGTAATATAGGCAAAAAGTTATTAAAATCCAGTATGGATATCTGGAAAGGACGATATAATGATTTGGATGAAATGTATGCGCAAGCAAATGAATTTCGGGTACAAAATCTATTATACTCTGGTTTTGAAATTATGAAAAACGGACTCGAGGACATCATTCTTATGAAACAGGAGGCTGATAGAATTAACCGATTATATGTTTTGCGAGGAACATTACGGCATTGGAAGGACTACAGAGTCCGACATAAGGAGAACAGACTTGAAAACTTATGTGTGGAGTATAATGACAAGAAGGAACAATCTATGAAGCTGAAAGTAATCGAGCATTGGATAGGCAAACTCTGGGATATGGAAAACCGCGTGGGTAATGCAGATGCGATTTATAAGGCTAACGAAATGAAACGGGTCAGAAATGTCTTCTCATTATGGGACCAGAAAGTAGGCAGATTACTTGCAGATTATTCGCGAGCAGATTCTTTGTACAACAACTCCATCAGTGCAAGTCTTATGTTAAGATGGAAAGACAAGATGGATTTGGTAAATCGGATGATGGAAGAGGCCGGGTTTATATCTGATATCAAGGAACTGGAGAAGCAAGAAGACATATTTAGACTTTGGAGAATGAAAATGTTCAAATTGGAGTCAAAGAATCGTGATGCAGATTTATTGGCAGAAAGACTTCAAGCAACCAGGTTTCGACGGCTCTGGAGACATTGGAGAGCTAAAACAAGTGATGCAGCTGCCACGATTATTGCCACCTCGAATTCAGAGAACACTGACGCAGTATTTGATTCTGATACTACCGCTACCATTGGTAAAAGCAGCAATAATGGATATGAAGAGGTTGGTGCTGCGGGTAACCATAATAACCCGTTATTAGAGACGCCAACCAGAGTCAGATCCAGAAAGAGAGTTCAATTTACTTCGGTCGACAGATGGAGAAAGATAAAGGGCGGTACCAATGGACCACCCCTCTTTTCGCCCACAAAATCCAACCACCATTCCGGAACACCTATGCCCATACCCACTTCCACGCCAGCCAGTGTAGACGGTACCGGGTTGTACAAAACACCCAATACCGAGTTTTATTCAGAGATAATATGAACAAGATGCTGTCTTTCTTTCATATACATACATATATAATTATTTATTTTATTCACTCATCAGCAAAGGCATTTTCAGGGACATTATACAATTTGACTTGAGGATTGTTTGGATCCTTAATCAAGACATATTTACCATCGTTCAACTCGTTTGTAATGTTAATGATAGACTTGACGATACCCCAACCGTTGCTAACATTGATATTCAATTGACTGGAGAATTGTTGTGGATCTCTGCCCAAAACACCAACAACAACGTGTTGAGTGTTATCCTTTGGATTGGCTCTAGAAACAAAACCAATCTTCATAGACTTAGCACCGGCCAGGATGGCCTCAACAGTCCATCTGGAGAGTTTGGCCAAGTTGTTCTTCATTTCAGCAGCAACAATAGCACCACGTTGGTTAACAAACTTGTTCTTCCACTCCAAAACACCGTTCTGGCCACCATATTCATTGAGAGCTTGCAAAGTAACAAAGTCTTGACCACCAGAGGTACCTGATTGAACTGCATCGACCTTTGTTCGGACAACCAAATTGATTGGTTCATCTTCTGGAGTAGCTGCAAGATTGAACTTTCTGTAACGGTATCCTTGGGCCAATAAGGCATCATTGTTGGAATGGAATGGGTTTGGCTTGCCCAAGTCGTGTTTAGAGGAGTCAGACTCCAAAATAGCGTTGGCGCCGAAGTTGTGATTAATATAAGTTGCTTCATAGGAAAGGGCTGAGGAGGAATTGATATTTTCTTTGTCACCGGCATCAGGTGGAGGATCAATGGCATTTTCGTCAACGGAAACATAATCTAGTGGGCCACCTTCTCTCTTATCAAGGAAGATCTTGCCATCCTTCTTGTTAATAACAAGATCCCATGGGTTGTAAGTCTTGGTGGAACACATTAACAATGCGAGAATTGCGTCAGTTGCAAAAATAGTGCCTTCATTAGATTCGGAGAGTTGTTGAATTACTGGATCATCAGAAGTTGAAACATTATAGATAACACGGTCCAATTGCTGTAATTTTGTGTTAGCGCCTGGTTTGTCCAGAGACTTGTTATAGGAATAAACATAGCCATAAGAATCGATGTCTTCTCCCTTGGAGGCGACTTCGAAGCTGAGTTTTTGAAGTTCATTGAATCCGACGGTTTGAATGAGTTCCCAGTCATCTGCGATCTTGACCGAAGCTTCTCTATTCTTTTGTGGCTTGTCATAATCCTTCCAGCCGTATCTTCCTCTACCTGGTCTGTTGTATCGTGGATTTCTGTCGAATTGACGAGAGGCACCTTGCTTCTGTTGAGCTCCACCTCTGCCAGAGGCACCAGCAGCGGCAGAACCACCTCTACCACCAGCACTTCCACCTCTGGTCTTCAAAACGGCGTTCTGAACCTTTGGCTTAGATGGTTGTTTGGCAGAATCGACAACAGAGAACGAGCCAATGTTGCTGTCAGCTTCTTCGGAAGTGAAGAAGGAAGCAGCAGAAGCACCATAAGCGTGATATGGATCTCTGAAGCCTCGGCCATGTTGTTGTCTCTTTTGATCCTTAGGGTCTTTAGGACCTTCAGCAGCCCAATCGGCAACCTTTCCTAACTTATCGCCCTTGGAATATGGCGCATAAGGGACATCGTTGAAACGAAGAGATTCTGGCACACTAGCTGGAGGGCCCCATGGTTCGTCAATAGAGCTAAGGGTGGGGAGTTTGGGGGTTGGCATTATAGATGTTTCTCTAAACTTTTTCACTCAATCGCCTTTTTTTGTCGTGGTGAAAATTGCTGACTTCTCGAGTTTCTGTTCCCAAGAGTATTTTTGAGCATGACCGAAGAATTTTGCTGTGATGATGTCTGTCGGGATCCCGGTTGGGACATTAATTCTTGTGTATCTTACCACACCACTAAAACAACAACACTTTCAACCGCCACCGAGAAGTGTGTAAATATACATATATAACGTCAAGTTTGAATAAATAACGATGAACGGAATTAGTGTGGACATCAATGGATTAAAGAAGGGAGAGGTTAAGTAAGTTATTTGGATTCTGTAACATCTGATTAAGTGTTTTATACTAATTTCGAACTCAAAATAAAGCCTTGGTACCTCGATGTAGGTGGAGAAAGATTAGAATTGCATGGAAGCGTTGTGATCCTAACAAATATATACAGCATGGCAGTTAAGTTCAAGGATGGAATTATATTAGGCGCCGACAGGTATGGTGGTTGCACGAATGATGAAACTTTGATGGGTTTAAACTGACAATTGTGGCTTTTAGTCGAACTACCACTGGTGCATTCATTGCAAATCGGTAAGTCAAGCGAAAAGATGAGTGAAGTAGTTATCCATTCCGCTAACCGTAATGTAAATTAGTGTAACTGATAAGTTGACCAAGGTTCACGACAAGATTTGGTGCTGTAGATCCGGTTCCGCAGCTGATACTCAAGCGGTGGCAGATATAGTGCATTATCAGCTTGAAGCCTATAGCATGGAGAACGATAGAACACCAAGTCCAAAAGATGCCGCAGCCATTTTCCAAGAAATTTGTTATTCCAACAAGGAGATGTTAACAGCAGGTATTATTTTGGCTGGATACGACGAAAAAACCGGTGGGGAAGTTTACCAGGTCCCTCTCGGTGGAAGTTTACATAAACAAGACTATGCAATTGCAGGTAGTGGATCGGGTTTCATCTATGGTTATTGTAACGAAAACTTTAGACCAAACATGACCAAGGAACAGACAATTGACTTTATGAAGACTGCATTGGCCCAAGCTATGAAATGGGATGGCAGTTCCGGTGGTGTTATTAGAATGGTTGTTTTGTCAAAGGAGCCAACTGAAAGATTAATCTTCTATCCTGATGAGTATTCTAGACCTGATTATTGATGTATAGATTGGTATATTATTTTATAATTTGTTTTCACGACTGGATCAAGTCAATTAGCGTAATTTTCTCACATCCGTTAGTATAATTGAACTTGCCTTTCAATTAAAAGATATTTTCCAGAAAGCCATTTTTTGAAAATGAAATATCCAAAATATATAGAATTGCCCGGTGCACCGATGTCTTAATTTGCAGCTTGTTGAGATCTTCAGGACGTGTCGCGCGAATTAAACTGGAAACTGATAGTACTGTACTGAGCAAAATGAATGGTCTAGATAGTAGATTCCGAGCAGAATTGGAAAGCGAACTTCCAAAGCTTGATAAGCCGTTTACCTTGTTGCATATTAAAACCCGGCGACGAAAATGTCGACGGTTAATATATCGGAAAAATGCCCGAGCAGATAAGAAGCAGGAAACAGACTATGTGACAAGCCATTTACTGGTACTTTCATACGATGAATTGGAATTGTTTGCAATGGAGGCATTTATCTATGAATCTGAAGAAGCCGGCCAAACAGTCTCTACTTTGTTTGTCTCAAAAGCTGACACCACGGGTCATTACTATGAACAGAACCCCGTTTCCATTCGTCAGTTCACAACAGGATTGATTAAAGGGTTGTTACGATATTATGTTCCTCCTGGTGATAAGGTTAGGGTGTGTTTGTTTGCAAAAGCCGAAAATCAATATTTATTTCCATTTTCAAGTAGGAACCCGAAAAAGCACGTGTTGAACGATTCCAGTTTGGTAAAATGGTGGTTGAAGGTTTTAGATCCAATTAGGAATGAATTCAAGGAATTGAGCAAGGCCCGATTGCAAATACCAGGTGAAGATGAAAAATCCATTCAACTATACTTTCCTAGAAACCATGAATTGCCTTGGAAAGTAGGAGATGTGTTTTGGTCCGAAGAAGATGACGACGATGCGGAGGCAACAACGTCACGCCCATCTGCAGTAGAATGTATTCCACGATTCCCGGATGATCCAAAGAAGCGATTCCTAGAATACTTGGTGGCAGAAAAAAGGGCTAAAAGGACTAGTCGAGATCAATTCTGGCTGGAACTACAATCTAGGCAAGAATTCAGATTAGGCAGCGTTGTTGGAATAATCGGATTAGAGGGGACATTGCCGGATGAGAATGAAAAATATAGACAGATGGTCGCACCAATACATGCAATGAAGCATAAGGACTTTTCTAGGCATCGAGAAAGCCTGATATCGTTTGATTATTCGACTAAAGACTCTTCTGTTGAAGCACACAAATTCCTTTATAGTAGAGTAAAGCAACCAGTGTGGAAAATAAGACTAGAGGGAAAAAAGGAAGGCGGAACAAATTCGAATAAAAGAGATGCCCAGGAAGCACCGATCAACCTTCTCTCTGGTAATATGATTAGAAAAAAGAAGAAGCAACCCACATAAAAACTAACATTGTTCCATCCACCTTACTAGTATTGATAAACTTTTTTTAATTTTTCTTGAATATATGCGGAGAATTTGTTAGTACTTTTACCCTTGGTTGGTCTGCCAACAACATTCATTTCAGCTTTCTTGCCACAAAACAAGCCCAATTGAACCTCTCGTTTCCAATCTGTCGTTTCAGCACTCATGATCCAATCCTGCTTTAACAATGATAGGGCCCTTTGATAGTCCAGCTTGGTGTATGCCAGCCACCCTTCATCATAATCTAATAAGGAAACGCCCAAAAATTGCAAGTTCCAACAGACCAATTTGGATGACTCGACGTATGACCTGCTATTTGGGCTACCATAACGATATGTACCGAGGATTTGAATCCCATAAGGGTCCGAATCCACAACCCCAAAAATTGGAATTTGTGGATATATAATTGACAACGTGTTGACTAGCCTTCTGGTGGCAAAATCTGGAAATCCCTTTCCAGTAATTAAAATGCAATTTGGTAATGTGTCGCATAACTCTTTAAATACTGCCTCCTTTTCAACAATGAGGATGAATTGCACATTATCGTTAGTGATTCTCAAAAACTCAATTTCATGGGCAGTAGAAATCAGACAAGGACCATCATCCTTGGAGATTTTTTTCATACCTCCATTGTCCGTAAAAATAATCAAATCACCATAGATCAATCCCTTAGGAGAAGCAATTATATTCAAAGATATTCTATCTGCGCGAAGCAGACGACACACATAATCTATGATGCTGTTCGTCTTTTGAGGATTTTTAAATAAATCAACCTTACGGTAATATACATCACGTTTTGTCATTAGTGAATCTGTCTCCAGGGCATCTCTGATCAGTGCAAGAAGGGTAACTACAGCTGTGAATTTCCAGCTCTGGTTGATAGTTTCGCCGGGGAATATGAGATTGCTTCGCATTGGTTTAGAGTTTTTCCCTGCTGAATCTGGCTGGCGTCTAGATCTTTGATGTCAGGACTCTCTTTCCCTGTATGCATGGGAAAATACGTCAATTCTTACAAATGGTTCTTAGACATTTCCAAAACAGGAGCCTTTCCTGATAATAATGAATCTCGGACATTATATAGGATCAATTCTATGTCGGCCTTGATCCGCTTCCTACGATGATTAGAATAATAATCAATCCAGAGATTGCTATATGTAATTATACTTTTCCATTGAGGGTATACTCTGCCTTGTCATTATTCTGGTTAGAAAAGGAAAAACTGTTTAAATACCTAAAATTGGCGCTTAGTTTACCTGCAAGTTTAAATATCTGACTAAAAAGGAATGTGTTTTGTCGATCCAATAATATCCGACAAAACTGAAGTATCAAGCCGTGAATATAAGCATATGCGTATTGTGCAATTATTACTGAATGCAAATAAAAAATGAGAAAGAAATGACTTAGAATTGATATATCATCGTAGTTTAGATAGATATATCAATCATTAAGCTGCACCTGTGGTGGTATGTTTCTTTTGGTCCATTAGCTCAACCGAAAGACTACCAGAAGAAGACATTGTGCTTGGTACTGCAGTAGCATCACCTTGAGTGGCAATTCCAAAGTTGTTTTTAGATGTAGTTTTAGTGTTCTCATCGTCATGATGCTTAGCTTTATAATTAACCAAGACATTATCTGGAACTTTTTCAGGTGCAGAATTCCCTGCGTTCAAAACAGGAAGATGACCGTCCAACGGGTTTTTGAACGGGGTATCATTGTGTATTTTCTCTTTGTTTTTACTATTATCCTTTGCAGCATCTTTAATTGACTGGGGAACTTGAACGTCATTAGCATCTTCATCTCCAACAACAGGGAAAATTGGTGCTGCAACTGCAGGCCCGGATGGGGACGGACCGTTATCGAAAGAGGTCAGGGGTTCGCTGCCATTGTGAAGACCAGAATATGGATCAAATCCATCACCTTCTTCGTTTGGCTGAGGGCCTGGTGTTTCTTGTTGTGGGGCAGGATTGTTAGCTGGTTGAGACGGCTTTTGGGTTTTTGGACCACTTTCGGCAGGCTTGGAACCAGGGCTAGCAGTTGACTTTTCATTCTTTGAAGGGTTTGGGGCCACGGTGGACATTGTATTTCCTTTAGATTGACTTCGGTTACCACCTGTTTGTTGACCTTGCGGAGATTCCCTAGTACCTTTTTGCTTGGACTGGGGTTCATCACTCTCCTTAGTTTTATGAGAGTGCTCTCCCTTCGTATCTGGTTTCTTGTCGGAGTGAGGTTTCCCCTCGTCAGGTCGTCTTGATTGACCTTGGGGAGGTTCCGGCTTTGACGTTTGGTGGCCGCTTGGATATATGGTCTGCTCACTCACAATAGTTGATTTCTGAACAATTGGATCCAAAGAGCTGACAATGACCTGCCCTCCAGTCTTCTGCGGTGGGATGGTTCCCACTTTGGTTACTGCCCCAGTATGGGTAATAGTCTTAGGTGGATCAATTCCCACTGTCTTAACTTCTACTCTTTCCTTTGCAAGAGCCTGAGCTATAAAGCTTAGAACCAATAAACTGTACTTCATTGTTGAAACTGAGTTCAATCGAGGAACTCAAGCTCAATATATATATTTTCCGTCATGACTGTTGCTTTCTTTTTTTCCATTTTGTCAATGTTTCATTAATTGACCAAATGTGTAGCAAGATCCATGAGATCGTTTTTTGTTTTATGATATATGAGTACACTATTTATGCGAATGCTCACAAGACTGTTGTTAAATCCATGTTGCAATTGCGACATCTCGCCATTCGTACAGTATTTTTATTCTCACTTGAAAAAGATACTCGAAAGAAGAATTCAATTCTAAATAATGCTATAAATTGACCATTAACTATAGAGTATGGGCTTCTCATGATTAACAAATTCCACGCATTGGTCCAATTTGCAAGCTCACACAGCTGCATGTCTATCATTGATCCACTTCGAAATAAAATTCAATATAGTCACATTCCCAGCTTGAAAGGTCTAGCACAATAACTCCAAATCAATCCAAAAAAAAAAAAAAAAAAGAAAAAAGGGCTGTTCTAGGATTTTACCATATCTCCCCGGCCCTCTGAGCAGCTGCATCACGTTGTTTCGGTCCGATCATCAACTATTAGGCTGAAGAATTTCAAACCCGTTCGTTACCTCGGTGCTTATACAGATCTAGAACCTTTGGATTCAGCCGCACGCCCCGGGTTAAGTAGACTATTTATATTATATCGGTGCATACTCGGTCATATAAATAGTGGAGAGATCCCACACAATTTGTCAACTGTATATTAGATTGAAACAGGTTTGAAAGTATGCTTTCATTAATTGGGAAACGCTCCATTGGGAGACAGAGAGTGGTGCAATCCTTGGGGGTGTTGAGAAGTCTGCATCTCCATTCATACGACTCTCGGACGATCACGCTATCTGATCCGAGCTTTGACAGCGCTGACGGGAAGCCTGTTTCGTTCAGAAACTTGTTTCTAAGGGATGCTTGTCCAAGCTTTGTGGATAAGTCTACTAGACAGAAGAACTTTTCAACAGGCCAATTAGATCCTAAGATCCATGCTCAGAGTGCCAGTGTTTCGGACGATGGGAAGCTCACGGTGACCTGGTCAGATGGAGTCACATCTGAGTATACTACTGAATTCTTACAAAGATATAGTAGCAATTGTAAGAAACGAGAGTATAGGCACTTGGACCATCCAGTGTTTTGGACTGCACCCAAAAATATCAGTGATATCTATACTCCTTCTTTTGAAGATTACATGAACAATGAAGACACATTTGTCAATACTTTAACCAGATTGCACAAGGATGGATTGGTATTTATCAAAGATATCCCCAGGCCGGAGGCAATGGATGAAGTACCTGTCGAAGCCATTGCTCATCGAGTGGGTTATATAAAACAATCCTTTTATGGACAGTCGTGGGATGTTGAAAGCGTCCCAGAAGCAATTAACGTGGCTTATACCTCGGTATACCTCCCATTGCATATGGATTTACTGTACTATGAATCGCCTCCTGGAGTTCAATTGCTTCATGTTGTCGACAACACTACCAAGGGTGGAGAATCAGTGTTTGCGGATTCCTTTGCAGGAGCCTACCATGTTCTCAAGCAAGATCCTCAAGCATATGAGGCTCTTACCAGAATCCCTTTAACTTTCCATTATCCCCACAAGGCTCACCATTACTACTATCAACGACCGTTGATTGTAGAAGATTGCAGCAGTCAGATTGACCCTGAAACTGGTAGACACGATATACAAGTCGTAAACTACGCGCCACCATTCCAGGGTCCGTTGGACGCCTTAGCAACAGATAATGATATTTCTGATGAAGATATGCATGCCGTTTTACGAGGTATCAGGTTGTTTGAGGAATTTATTGACGATCCGGCCAATCAATTAGAACTGCATACCCCAGAAAACACTTGTATGGTGTTCATGAATAGACGAATCCTTCACGGAAGAAGAGAGTTCTCCAGCCCCTCCGGAAAACGATTCTTCAAAGGAACATATTTGGATATTGATACTGTATTTTCAAGAATAAGGACAGGCACCAATCCAAACCCTAGTATTAACTAATCATCTTGGTTGAAAGCGTCTTTTGTTGTATGTATATATATATATATATGTGTGTTGATATAGAATTTTCTGTTTCTGTACAAATGGTATATAGGTTTGTTTATTTTTGTGGCTAGTTTGACTTCTCTTTTTTTTCAGATTTCTGTCCTCTTTAGATAACTTCAGAAATGATTTTGGCTGCTTCACGATATGTGGAGAGCATGTTTTGACATTTGGTTCGTTCTTGGGCCAAAGATTCATCTTCATGAAGAAGCTCATCAAATAAGGATTCCTTATAAAGCTCACTAACCAAACGGTTTTGAGCAGATTCCTTGGAAAAGTTAACCAATAAATGCATGACAGCTTTTGGAACTTGATCTTGAATAGTTTCTCGAACAATATTAAAGTATGAACTAATAAGGCGTCTAATGAGTTCGCACTCAAGTTGTTCACGATCCGATAATTGCTCCATTTCTGGATCCAAAGCTTCTTCAAGTTCCTGGGACATGTGCTCAAGTGCATTATGACTGGAAGCATTGTTGATAGAAGATTCGAATTGATGAGTGTTGAATGCTGACGCAGTTCCACTAGGACTTCGGTAGTGATATGGGTTAGGAGTTGCGGCGCCGTTGGTTGGAGTATTACCGCTAGACACAGAATTCTCCTTTCCGAAGAAATAATTCAAAAACGAATCCTTTGGTTGTTGCTCAGCTGATGGTGGCTGGAGGAGGTTGTTAGTACTCTTTCGCTTGTTAAAGTGGTGATGATGGCTGTCAGATCCATTTGGAATATTGTGATTGTGGTTGGAGCTATCTTCTCCGTTGACTAACACATGTCCACTTTCCTTGTCGACGTCACCGCCTGCATTACCCTCAGGATCCTCTGAGGCAGCGGCGGCAGCGGCGGCCTTTCTCTCAGCAAGCTTCTTCAATTCCTTTGAACGCTTTTCCTTAGCTTGTCGTTCTTCTAAGACGCTAGACATAGCAGCAGCAGCTCCCAAGAAATTTGGATGGTTGGTGTTGATATAAGCACGTTGAATATCAATCAAGCTAGAGACATATGACGAGGTAGGTCCAAGTCTCTCCCTAAGAAGGTCGGAGATGGTTTCGATGAGCTTTGTTTGAAGCTTTGGGAATCTAGAGAGCTCAGTTGAGCCACAATTATGGCAAATCTTCATCAACTCTTCGTAGACCAGTTCAACACATCTTTGGGATGGGGATTCTAAGAGCTTGATTTGTGGCTTCACCAACAAATCAAAAGCCAACTCAGGAACGAACAATGATGGTCTTGGGCCGGTGGAATTTCTGATGGCAGTGCGTATATCAGAAATAGAAATATTATGAGTAGGATTAATTTGACCAAGAGAATTGCCAAAAACTTCATTGTAAATGAAATAGATTCTAGCGCCACCACACAATTCTTTTGTGGAGATTTCAGATGAGGTACCCTCAATAGACGACGTAAATGCGCTGGCGAATTTGGTCATGAGTTGAAGGATCAAAGTTCCCCTGTTCTCAACACCCTGGAATGCATCATTTCCGTAAGAAGCAAGCTCTTGCTCAGTTTGACCCATAAGGGTATTCAATCTAGCTTTAATGTCCGGAAGTCGTTCTCTGATGTGACCCATAAGTGTTTGGTTCAGGGATTTGGCAAGATAGGCAGTACCACACTTGTGTGCAATGTTCTTGTAAACTGGATGGCTCTGGAAGAAATTGCGTTCGGCTTGGAGCGAATCCTCCAAAGACTTGTTTGCTTGAATATCATGCTGTGATCGGTTGACAACTCCGATGAATCCCAGCTTCAAAGGGTAGACATGACCTGCCAAAATATCCAACGCATTAGTACCTTGATCCATCAGATCCAATTTCGTCAAAATGCCGATTGTTCGCTTCCCCTGGGGGTCAACTTGACGAGCCAACTTCAAAGATTCGGAGTTGACAATATCCACATTGGCTGGGGAAACAGCCAAAATGATGCTGTTAGGTTTTGCAATATATTCTGAAATCAACGCTCTGGTTTGTTTTTCAATGTCGGTTGGTTGGTCCCCAATAGGAATCTTAGTCAATCCTGGTAAATCCACCAAGGTAAGATTCAAAACATGAGGGGAAAAAATCTTCAGATTAATAGGCAGTCTGTTGATACCTTTGTTCGAACCTGCAATACGAGAAGTTTCAGCCTCGATCTCGTTTCGAATTTCACTAAAGTCATAGAATCTTCTCCCTGGAACATGAAGGAACTCACCCCATTCAGGTTCATTAGTTCCAACGGATCTATGGTGTGGCTCTGAAACGCCTGGATCATACTCAGAATTCTCTGGTTTCTTCGAGGATGGTGTATTCACCAGTTGCAGAATCAATGGTCTTCTGGTAACAATACCAGTGCCTCTAGGCAGAAAGTCTCTACCAACTATAGATATATATGTTAGAATAATAAGAGAAATAGATACAAAACCACATCTTCACTTACCGATATTCTCTAAAACAGATGATTTGCCGCAGGATTGAGAACCTACAACAACGACTTGTGGTAAATCAAGGGTATCTGAACCAATGGTGTTGAAAACCAGGTCCTGTAGCTTATTGACTACAGGGATAAGATCTTCCAAAGATGCCATGCTGTTTGCTCCTTATTTTTATATCAAACTGAAAAACAAATAAGAATAAGGTCAAATTATATAAAACGATACAACCCTTTCTTCTTTGGGTTTCCGTGTGTTTTTCTCCCTCATTGTAACGAAATTCTGAAATTCTGTTGCCGGGGTAACGGAGTTCCGTAGCGCCACCCAATCGTCTCCGATGAGTCCGATCAGTCCCATACCTCGGGGAAGTTAGGGGGCGCCTGAAACTTTAGAAACATCCAAAAAGAGTCGCGTATTTTCGCGCCGCCAGCGCTCCAACCAATTCGTTACGAGTGATAGTGTAGATGTTCTTTAATCAACAATTAATGATTTGACAAAGGATTATTCTTCTCGGGTTTTCCAATCACTACATAGAGTATAGAGAATTTCTCAGTCAGGCTTTGTGGAAACATAATAAGCATGTTCATTATGAATAATTATATGTATGTATAAAAGAGTCTAATAAACTTCGAGGATATATCTTTCTTGTTCCTTCAAGGTTTCAATAGTACGTCCCTGTTCAATCGTTTCGCCTCTGGCGGCAGCTTCGTGGGCAACAATGTCACAAAGTGCTGCAGAAACGTCGGCAACTGGCCAAGTAGGTCCGCAGAGGTAGAAAGAACCTTGTTTCTTGACGAATGCATCAACCAATGGAAGCTTAGCCTCCCTGATTCTGTCTTGAATGTAGATCTTGTGAGGTTGGTCTCTGGAGAAGGCAGCACCAATGTAAGTCAAAATGCCTGCATCCTTGTATGCTTCGAACAATTCACCATACAGATATTCTTGACGTTGATGACGAGCACCGAGGAACAAGTAAACATCGCCAATTTCGTGGCCCTGTTGCTTCTGCCACATCTTTTCTTCCAAGAAGGCCTTGAATGGTGCCAAACCAGTTCCCAAACCAGACATGATGACTGGGGTAGCTGGGTCTTGTGGCAGCTTCATGACGGATGGCTTAACCGACACAATAACCTCGCTACCAGGAGCGAGATCAGCCAAATACTTGGAGCATTGACCATATCTCTTTCTACCCTTAGAATCAATCCAATCAACAACAACAATCAACAAGTGCACGGCATTTGGATGAACCTTTTGAGAAGATGCAATGGAATATTCTCTTCTCTTGAGTGGGGCAATCAAAGTAACCAATTCAGCTGCGTTAGGGCGAGCGGAAGAGAATTCTTCCAAGATATCAGCAAAGGTACAGAAGTCTTCTTCTGCTCTCTTTTTCAAATCTGCAGCACCAGCTGGTGATGCAAGCTTTTCCAAAGTTTCCTTTTGTGCCGAGTCTTGAGCATATGGAGCAAGGTTTTCAAAGAATTTCTTTGGTGGCTTGCCGAACAAGTCGATATTGTCACGGAGCGCTTGAACCAATGTCTTTGTTTCGACGCTGCCCTCTGAAACGACTGATGGAACAGTGACAATTTCGTTCGGATCGAGACCGTACCATTCAATGAACTCGAGAACCTGTTGCTCATTGTTTGGAGCATGGACACCAAGAGCTTCACCAATGCTATACTTCAATCCAGTGCCAGTGATATCAAGTTCAAAGTGGAAAATGTGTCTATCATAGTCATCTGGGGTAACTCGTTGGTTAACCTGAACCTTGGAAACAAAGTTCTTAACTGGAAGGTCAGGTCTCAGCTCATTAGTGGTTCCATAAGCTTCTCTGAAGGCAACCTTCTTTGTCAAGTCAGTCAACGACTCACCTTGAGGAGACTGTTCAGATTCGACAAGATCAGAATGGTTGTTTGGCAAAAAGTTGTCAGCAGAGACGAATCGCTCAACATCCACCACTTCTGGTTCAACTTCAGCCCATTCTTTAGGAATTTCAATCTTCTTGAACCCAACTTCATAGACCTTCTCCGCAAGGTTGGCAATTGTGGCGGCCACGAGCTCAGTGTCATTGCCGTTTGCCAAGACCATTCTTGGAGTGAGCTGATCCATTGTGAGTTCGCCTAAGCCAAGGGCTTGAGATGCAGTCTTCCAGAAGACAATCTGTTGGACCATGCTTTCAGTTCTTCCCTGGGTCTCAGGGTTTTCACCAACTGCCTCGTAGTCTACAGCATAAAGTTCGATGTCCTTTTGACTAGCTTGTTTCTTGAACCAGTCGCTAACGGCCTTTCCGAATTCCTCGACATCTTGCTTAGCGGCAACAACAACCTTAGCGTTTGGCTTGGCCCGGGCAAGAACGTCAACTTCACTCAAAATAGTGGCATTATTGATAACCAACACATCGGCCTGTTCAACGGCAATTGGGGTGTTAATGTCATCTTGAGAAACTCTCACTTGAGATTCGACGATACCACCAAGAGATTGGTTTTGATAGTTTGAAATAAAATTGACCGTTGTCGATTTGTTTCCGTTAAGAGAAAGGGTGTGTGATAAGGTACCTGGGACGTGGACAGATGAAGAACTGTCAACATCCCAGAAGATGAACTCAGAGGTAGAATCACTGGAAACGGTGGTGTATTCCTTTCCAAAGGCGGTGAAGAAATCGCTTTCAGCCCAGGCCTTGCCACGAGAATACTTTTCATCCACAATTTCTGGAATATTCTGTCCGCTGAGGTAGAAGGCAGTAACAACATCAGAATACAAGGTTGAATGAACAGATGGGTCGGCAACGTCTTCTTGACCGTTGACTTGGCCCAAAACAACAATCTTCTTAGCGGTCTTTGGCAGACACTTCAGGAACTCCTCTTCTAAGAAAGGGCTATAAAGACGAACGTTCAGGGCACCAACAGAATTTCCCAACTTCTTTGCGACATTGGTGGCAAAGGCAGCTTCTTGAGAACCAAAAGCGACAACAACGGTTTCAGCAGCTTCACCTCCGACATATTCGAAAGGTGTGTAGGAAGTGTTCAAGATGGTATTGAATCTCTTGATTAATCCCAGAATCTTTTCATTGAGACTGTGTCTGGATTCAAGGAACTGGTTCAAATCGCTGGTGACTTGATTGTACTTTCCAGCAAGGAAGGTGGCCTTTGCAACGTCCTCCACCTTGGAGCTCTCGCGAACAGCTCTCTTTCCGTCATAGACATGGATTGTAGGGACAATTGACGACAAAACAGTGGAGAGCAAAGTCATATGTTGGGAATCCTTCAATGAAGAGGAGCTGAGCAATCCAAGACCCAAGTCCTTTGCGATGGTCATTGGACGAACGTAGTCACTGACCAACTTTCCTGAATTTGTATCATAATCAACTGCAGCAACGTTAAGAGCCAATGGGAAGTTTGAAGAAGGCTTGACCAAATATTGGGCCAAAGCTGGTTGCATGTATTCCAAAGACCCCGTGGAGGCTAAAACAGATTGTGGAGATGGGAATCCGGTATCCTTTTGATTGTAGATATACCCAAGTAACACGGATCCAGCACCAGCTCTAGTTTCAAGTTGGGAAAATCGTGGGACTTGGCCAAATCCGTTTTTCTGTTCAAATCCCTTCCATTCAGCGACAGAATCATCCAAATGGGACCCTTCAAACCCGTAAGAGAATACTGATCCCGAAACGGCATAAGCAGTTTGTTGAACTAACAACTGGCTGGTTCCATTGATGGTACCACTGATAGAATTCAAATCAGTAGGGGACCCAAAGGGAAAGTCAGCAACATTAGCTGGAATGTTCTTAGTATTTTCTTCAGATGAAGGTGATTTATTTGCAGCTGGCGTCATTTCTTCGACTATAAATATATCAGTCCAGTTCCTCTACAAAAAAAAAAAAAAAAAAACCTTGCAAACTTACTCTATAGATTTAATCACCTCTTAAGTATAATGACTCTATGAAATTGATCTTCTTGACGGCTCCCCTGATATATATGACTGCCTGGACCTGATAAGCTCAGATAGGCTCAATATTACGACAGGTCACGTGAGATGAAATTTTTTTTTCGTCCTCTATAGGCGATATGGAAGGCGTTGTTCCGTCTGCCGAGGTTGGTGCGGCTTTTAACAGATGTGCGGCTGATGCTTAGAGAATGGCGCGTACTGTTGACGCGCTTTCGCCTTTTTTCATCTATCGGACAATTCTCATTAAATTCTTTCAGTTCTTTATCTTTATATCTAATTGTCTAATATTAGTGTAATTGAATCCATATATCCAATTTACTATCCTATCTACCGTTCATCTATGATTAAAGAGATCTTCGTAAACAACGGAACTTACCGGTGTTGGCCCATTTTGCAGTGATGTCCGGGTGCTGTATGTTCGATTGATCTGTCGACGCCTGCGGTTGGTACGCAATGGCAGAAGACTCTGTGGTGTGGGGAGGGGGAGGGGGAAGTTGTTGATTTATATTCATTGTAGTTTAAATGCGGCACGGAGTCATGATTTGTGGCAGACGATTCAAAACAGGTTGTAGATGGCTCATATTAGGCTGTTCCTGCATCAAATGAGGTTGTGAGGTAGGAATTGGCGTCAAAACACTTGAAGAGGCTTGTTGATTTTGTCTGGACTATCCGCAAACGGAAGGAGATCCCACGGGTTGTGTCGAGCCAATTCGCTGGTAATTTTCGGAGGGGTGGAGGGATACATAGGATTCAATTACACTAATAATATTCAATTAGAAATAAAAGCGGAGAGATAGTGAGAGTTATACTACATACGGGAGGCCTGGAGGAGTATCGGAAGTCCGTGTAGGGAGATCAGATTATTGCAGATATTTGGACATTTCATCTGGAAAAGAGCGCAGGAACCTCTTGCCTCCGGCGGCTTCTTTTTTCTCCGAAAAGAAGCAAAAAAGGCAGCTCTGCGAGGCCAGTAGCTGACAGAGTACATGGTGTCACAGATAATGTTTTCTACGCAGATGCATTGTTTCATTTTATTCGTGATCGGCAGACCGGTATCGCCGGTCATCCAAGTTGGTTCCACGGAACAGCCGAATATCCCTTCAGACTGCAATTGTACTAAGGGTGGGTATTGTAGACGCCAAATTTTAATTTGGTCGTTAAATATGGTCAGGCTCCTATGCGGCTCCCGAACTACAATGCTTAGTTGTCTTTTTCACTTTTAAAATCGGGCCCAGCGTCTGTCGAGCATGTGCTTACCTCCAACACTTGGCATTGCTGTGGCTGAAAGAATAAACATGTTAACTGGAAGTGCCCAAACCAATGCAGATTAAAACCTACTATCAACGAGTATGTATATAATGCGCCATCCGAAACAAACCTCTGATAAAATACGAACTACAACTAGCCAAACCCGAGCCTTTAGATATATGTGCTAATACCCGTCTGTTACCCCATATTACCCACATATTATTCAGAGACAAGTCGATCAGGCAATTCATTATACCCCACATATATGACACCTTTAAATCATAAACTTCCTGCATGCCCAGGAACAAGGTCCCCCGATAATAACATCTTTTAGAACCTCCAATCTCAGTGGTCGTATCAACTGCATAATAACCAATTGGATTCAATGTTTTCGGCCCAAATATCTAACAAATTCTCACACCTTCTTGTAAGGATAGTCTTTACCGAGGCACCGAGGCATAATTGAGCTTGTGTGTAAATCACTGTCTCCACTTCAGAACAGATGATGGCGGATGAGCTGAAAAAAATAAAACAAGCTGTAAGGGGTGACGTTGTAAAACTCGGTGCTTCAGATCATTCAAAATGACCTACTCTGTTCTGTCGGCCAAAATGTTTACCCACTTTATAAGGATTTGCACCCCGCAAGACAGATCACTCGCCGTTCCTTCCGAAAGAAGTACTAGATCTTGACTATCCGTTTAAGATTAACAGCCGTATCAACAGCAAAAGTGCCGTCATTGAACTATTTCCCTAATAAGGTATCAATACCCGATATTCCAATTAAACGCGTCTCAAAATTATGAAGGAATTGATTTGAAGGGGTAATATGTATCCTGGACAAATCGGCCAAAATTGAATCAAAAAAAGAAAAAAAGAAGGAAAGAAAGAAAAAAAAAATAAGTCAACGCCACACGTCCTCACTCGCCATTCTCGCTGTCAACAACCCCATTAAAAACCTTGAAATGGCCTTATATTAAATGTGTTATTGGGTCATAGGATTTGGCGGCTATGATTCACTGTTCCGCCCGAAGGGTGGGCGATATGTGGGGAAAGTTAAGACGCGAAGTGATAACGCATGTCCGCCCAATGCATGATTTTGATAGGGGTGAGGAGATAAAGCAGAATCGGAAAGATTAGGAGGGAAGTGCCAATGCATACCCTGTTTCAGGGTATTGTGATAAGTCAATACAACCCAAGGGGAAATGGTAACTTCCAGGCGAAGAGAAAATGGAATAAAGTGAAAAAAAAAAAAATATAAATCGTTAAAGCGGATCTTAGGGTGCGGGGTGAATCGATCACCGTTTTTTAAGACAGCGTGTTAGTGTGGGAGAAAATCATTGAAACCCCCCGCAGTAGCAATTATTTCCAGAAAAACTGCAGGGGAGGAGAAACTAGCTAACGTCCAAGAGTGGGGACACAACCAGCCTATAAGTATAAAAAGCTTGGACGCGGCATCCCTCACCCATAACTGTGTTTTGCATCTCCTATTCAATAAGGACTCAAAAGAAGATGGAGAAAAAACAATCAAATTTAAATGAAAAGGAGGAGGTTGCCTCGGGGACGTTTACAGAGCTTTCCAAAAAGAGCCCGTTTCAACGATTCGCCGACTCGTTCAAACCCCATCCAGCTAGAAATGTATTTACCCAAAATGCTGATGGCTCAACTGGATATGATATGCATGGTGCAGCGGAAGAAACAGCTGATGCTCCGTTGTCTCGAACTCTTAAGAGTCGTCACTTACAGATGATTGCCATTGGAGGCGCCATCGGCACAGGTCTCTTCGTGGGAAGTGGGTCTTCCTTGGCAACTGGTGGACCGGCAAACCTGTTAATTGCATTTTTCTTGACGGGGATTATGTTGTTCTGTACGGTGCACGCGTTAGGAGAAATGGCAGTATTATTCCCCGTCTCCGGATCGTACAGTGTGTATGCTACTAGATTTGTAGATCCTGCATGGGGGTTTGCAATGTCCTGGAATTACGCGGTCGGATGGTTGATCAATCTTCCATTGGAACTGGTCGCTGCCTCAATTACGATCCAATACTGGAATCCTGGTGTAAGCAACGCCGTTTTCGTGACAATTTTCTTGATCCTCATCATTATCATCAACTTGTTCGGGGCTCGAGGTTATGGTGAAACAGAGTTCGTACTATCCATGATCAAAGTTATCGCAGTCATCGGCTTCATCATTGTGGGGATCGTCATTAATGTTGGAGGAGGTCCTACTCATGAGTTCATCGGTGGAAAATACTGGCATGACCCTGGTGCCTTTAATAATGGCTTCAAGGGCTTGTGTTCTGTCTTCGTTACCGCCGCATTCTCATTTAGTGGAACTGAATTAGCCGGGTTGGCTGCTGCCGAAACTGAGAACCCACGTCGTACTTTACCAAGAGCTACCAAGCAAGTCTTCTGGAGAATTTTGATTTTCTACATGGTTTCCCTCACTGTTGTCGGTTGCATTGTTCCTTACACTGATCCACAGCTTTTGAATGGTGAGTCAAGTGTTGATATTCGTGCCTCTCCATTTGTCATTGCAGTGCAAAATGCTGGTATTAAGGTTTTACCATCAATTTTGAACGTTGTCATCCTTTTTGCTGTCTTGTCGGTGGGTAATTCTTCCATGTATGGTTCTACCAGAGTGTTGTGTTCTTTAGCGGAGCAGGGCCAGGCTCCACGCATCCTTGGATATATCGATCGCAAGGGTCGACCTTTGGTCGCCGTTGCTGTTGGTTTGATTGTCGGGTTGTTGTCCTATCTGGCTGTTCTTGAGGATTACTCCACTGTGTTCAACTGGCTGTTGTCGGTTTCTGGGTTATCAGGAATTTTCGCCTGGCTTTCAATTAACTTCTGCCACATTCGATTCAGAAGAGCCTGGAAGGTACAGGGATATACCCTAGATCAACTACCATTCAAGAGTGCTGTGGGTGTCATTGGTTCGTGGCTGGGCTTCATCTTCAATTCCTTGGTCCTGGTCGCTCAATTCTGGGTTGCATTGTTTCCAATCGGTGGCTCTCCAAACGCAGGTGACTTTTTCCAAGCATATCTGGCTGCTCCAATCTGCATTGCTTGCTACATTGGTTTCAAGCTTATCAAGCGTACTTCGTTTGTTTCTGCATCTGAAATGGATTTAATCACAGGCCGTCGTTACTTGATGACTGAAGAGGACTGGGAAGAAGAACGACTAGAGCAAGCCAACTGGTCCAGGATAAAGAAGATTTATCGCTTCTGGTGCTAGTTAATGATTTAATGAATTAGTTTAAAAAAAGAAAAACAGAATAAAATCTCGTTCTAATGTGTCTCTAAATCTGGAATTTTTAATATTTTGCGATTACGCATTAAATAGAATCAGTCCAGTGGTTAGCTTTCCACGTCTCTTTACTTTAACTTTCCCTGAAATGGGGACTGTGGAAAACGATTATAACATAAGAAGAATAGATGCCTTCTTAAGACTTTCTGTCCAAAATCAATGAAAATGATCGGGGAATATGTAGAATTCCACGTAATACTAGTCAAAATTAGTTGTTCGATCTGCTCAAAAGCCGATGCGATCCGATACGACTGTTCTTGAAATTCCAATGCGGAGAGATTAATGATATATTTTCCTCATCATAATACACAGTAATTTCACCGACATAGTTTTTGATTAGATGTGCATTAATAATTTGTCAGGACACACAAAGAAAATAAGGAAATGATGTCCACCTCATTCCTTGGAGAATATAGATTCATATATTCTATCGGCATGTCGCTGTGGGAGCTTCAATCTTGTTCATCTACTGTAACTGCCTCAGGAATTGATAATTGTTTAGTGTTCGTTGTTTTGAACCTCATGTCAATTCTACAAAATTCTTTTACGCTACAACACATCATTTCCTCTAAGCCTGAAGGATTAGCAATAGATGATTCTCCGTCCATTGAACAGAAATATCAGCACCAGCAACCCAAGACGATTCGAATTTTACTCCATTTAAATATTTGAATATCTGATTAGGCGGAGTTAATAAAGCGGTAGAGTTGATTTGACCAGATATAGCACAATCGGTTTTCAAGCAGCATGTTGGCTTCATTAAACTCCTACTCCTGTGAGTCCAGTCAAGTGTGTGGGGGTCAATGTTCAATTATTAAACCAGTTTTACAGATTTAATTCAAACATTTGTCCTGATCCTCCTTCAAAGGCATTACACCCAGTTCATTTCCATATTTAACCGGTACAACATAGATATTAAACGCCCCTCCTTTTAGTTTGAGTATTTCCAAGTTATATAGCCTCCAAATCACAATCATATATATATATGTAATGGAGTGAAACCGATGTATCAGTTTCGAGGTTTGTCAATATTTAACTATTCGATTTATTAATCCAATAAGATGGTAGAAATATGGATACACATTGTTGTGGCAATTTGCTAAGATTGGCAGGGTTTTTCCCTTTGGACGCAGTGTTTTAATCACTCCCCCATTCCTGGTTGCGAACGGCTATACTTTTCAAACAATCTGTTCCTAAAGGTTTCTATATGTAATAATGTCTATACTATTTAAATTGAATCCAATGTTACCTATATACCATTGGCGACTACAGCAGTTGCGTGAGGACCTTATTTTTCTGGGGTTTTCGATATCGGGCCGTTGTGTTGCGCGAGACGCGAGACGTCATAGATCTGTAGTTATCATTTACCAAATCTACAAGACACAAACAATAGGCATCTATTATGACGATAAGCGGGGAAGATATGATAAGGGGATTGCGCACTCCTGTCAATGAGGAACAGCTGGTAGTGTGTTTGAAAAACTTAAAGAACAGTGTAATTGGACATGATGAAGAGAAGATCCAGTTTATTACTCGGGACGATGTGATCCCGGTGCTTTTGAATCTGAGCGAGAACGGACCAAATGAAGTCATTCGAGCTGAGGCTATTGTGATTTTAGGGAGCTTCACATATGGATCAAGTGATGTGATTGAAAAGCTGTTGATGTATTCGGTTGTGCCGAGTATACAAAGAACTTTGGAAAAGGCCCAGGACAACGACTTGATTGTTCGATCTTGTGTTCGAATTTTGTCAGTGGTGTTTTCGCAAGGGAACCATTGTTATATTAGTGAATACCCTGATATTGTCAAGGTATTGAACGAACTATTGTCAAACTCTAGTACCCATATATTTACAGTTACACAGTGCTGTAGGTTGATCCCGCTACTTGTAGAGAATGCAAAGAAATACAAGAAGCTTGGGTCACCACAGCAGCAGCAACAACCACAGAATATTCCATCTCTTTCCCCATTATCGCAATGTCTTTCAGCGAGAATTTCTATTTTGATGCAACAGAGACAAGAACGACCGCAGCGAGACGTTGGAAATTCTTGTCTGGAAGCTGCTGTGTCTGCATTAGCCAACATTATAACACCGGCGCAAGCAAAGAGTCTTCTATCATCTCCAGAATCATCTGCATCGTCCCAATCATCGTTTTCATCTCCACTCGCATCGTCATCTTCTTCTACCGGTGTGACGGGACCAAGATGCTCCTCTGAGAGATTTATCCAGGGCCTTGTTGATCTAACTCGTAACGACGATGTACACGTCAGATTGTCTGCAGTGGAATTGTTAACAAAATTACAAGAGCATGCACAATCAGATTCTCAACGAGAATTAATGGTTCAGCCGTTGTTACCCACATTAGTGCCCATCTTAGATGAACGATTAAGTGAAGATCCAAGAGTATCGTTGGCCCTGGCTCGAATTTGTAGAGACGATGAACAGAGTGCTGCGATGGTTGTAGAAGTCGGAGTTGTAAAGAAGATTTGTGCGGTACTCAAGGGCGCTTCAGATTTAGGTGACACCTCAAAATCTGAGGTCTATGCAAATAACCTTTATGCATTAGCAGGAATTGGAGCGCATAAGGATAAGTTCCGATCTGAGATAACCGATAACGGTGGATTGGCAATAATCAACAGCGCTTTTAGTCTAAAACCAAAGGGAGGTGCATCCGATGCAGAAAGGGACCATTCGATTAGGACAGTCAAAACAGCAGCATGCTACGTTCTACGGTCCTTGTCGAGATCAGTTTCATTACTGCGCACCAGCTTATCATCTATGGAGATCGTCGAGGGAATTATGGAAATGTTGGGCCATGCACACGACAGCGACAAAATGGTCGACGACGAAGAAGAGGAAGATGCCGACTCGAAGGAAACTCCAGAAGTGAAGTCTGCGGTGATGGCAGCAATCTGCAATCTAATCTTGGAATTCTCGCCATTGCAGAAACCGCTGATTGAAAAAGGCCTACTAAATATTATAGTTGAATACTCACACTCCTCGTATGCACCTTTACGACTGAACTCAGTGTGGGCATTAAAACATGCCACTTTTAGTGCATCCCAAGAAATCAAGGATGCTGTTTTAAGTGAAATGGGTAGCAGCTATTTGTTGGAGTTATGCCATGACCCAGAATTGGATGTCCAAGAACAGGCAATGGCATTTATGAGGAACTTGGTTTGTCGAAATACTGATGCGGTAGATAGATTATTCAGTGATTTGGGCACAGAAGTCGTGTTTGCAATGATTGAAGAAAAATTAACTGGATCCAGCTATTACAGTCGGAACCCGGGTATTTTGATATCAGCTATATATACCCTAGTGCACATCGCAGCAGGAGCGGAAAAACACCGAGATTTAATATGCCAGAGGGAAGGGGTGCTACGTAAACTACTACCTTTATTACCACATGAAGATTCCGAACTCAGAGTTGCAATAGTATGGTTGATGATCAATCTAACTTGGATTGAGGAAGACTATGGATCAGCACTACAATCTGAAGGTTGCAAATTACGGGCCCAAAAAATTGTGCAATTAGGATTTAAGGAGGCCCTCCAAGAACGGAGTCGCGATAATTCCCTGGACGTTAGAGAGAGGACCAAAACTGCATTATTTCAAATTGAAGGCCTAATTGGTGGAAGGAGGAGCACTTAGCACCAGAGCAACCATTTTATAAACGAAAAAAATATTCTAGTGATTCCTTTGAATGTTCTTAGGATAGACACCAGTCCCCAAATGGCCCACATAATCAGCACCAACATCCATTCTAACATTCCATAGCCAATCGTCCATAGTAGTTTAGCAGGTGATGGTGCATAGGCTTCGACTTTGTCTAGCCGCTCCCCAATTTTACGAATTTCCAGATTCAAAGTGGTGCTAACCTCTCCCAGTATCTTGTCTGACTCGATTAGGATATTGTCCATCTTGGGCGCCCTATTTTCATCAAAATCTGTCCGTATTTCTCCCAGTTGACGATGCAACGAATTTATTCTAGAGTCCGCTGAAGGGATTAATCTATCGCTGCATTCTTTACTGTAAGTAGATATTTCCTTTGATAGTGATGCAATTGATGGTTTGTCGGGAACAGTGTAACTCTTATTCCTTCGCTCCGTTTGCATATTCGCTAAGAAAAATACATTGAGCAAATAACGTAGTTCCTTTGTTAAAGTCAGAGAATTGTCATCTGCCTCTTTTTCTTCCACTTCCCCTGTTGCTGGTTTCTCTGAGCTCTCTTTTGACGCTGCCTTTTCATCTTCGGCGCTTCCTTGGTTTGAAAACGAAAACTCTATTGGTTTACCCAGAGACGATGTAGAAGATCCGACCGCCGCTGGGTTGGTGTTGTTGTTGTTGTCACTTTCCAATATTACTTGGTCAGTAGATTTTCGCTTGCTTTCAAACTGCACATTTCTGGCTGGAGATAATGATCTACGATCCGGCGTCGGTGCGGTTCTTTTCCTTTCCAAGCTCGTAGGACGTGACTGTCCGTGAGTTGGTTCATCGTAGCTAGAATCAGATTCTCCACTCAAATATGAAGGTGCTCTTTGTTTGAGCTTGGACTTTAGTTTTTGAATAAACTCGTCTCTGCTACTGTTCGTTACTGGTCTTTTGTTATTACCATTCTGAGGATAAACAAAATTGCCATCCCCTCTCTTTAATAATTCAATATTTCTTAAACTCCAGGAATAGTCGTTCACCAACTCCATGGGTGAGACTTCCCATATTAATGCATTAGGTCGTTGTTGATGCGCCAAGGTATATTTCTTATGCTGTCTATTGCGAATTGTCTGCAAGGGGTTGTACTGTAATGATGCAAATGTTTCGTCTTCGGTTCCTTCTCCAACCAAATCATGAACTTGGAAATTGCGGACCATTTGATATTTCAATTCTAATTGAGCCTTGGTTTTCCTGACTCTGTGGATAGTAGATTTGGAATGTCTCTGGTCGAGCTCATCGTGCAGTGTAACTCTTTTCTTGTCATGATGTTCTCTTATGTCAGGATTAGAACTATTACCATCGTCATTCGTCATTTTTAGATTCATTACCAAAGAAGCCAATCTGGCAGCTTCCTTAGTCTTCTGTTCTTCTGAATCATCCTTTGGATCATGCTGCTGTTCACGACTTGGCGGGGTTGTAGGTGTGTTCTTAGCACCGTATCCGCTCAGCATGAACCCATTCTTAGGTCGGTGAGTTGCTGTCGCTTTTACACTCATCCTACGACCTTGTAATGTCCAAAACTATCCCCATAAATATCGGATCTAATTGTGGATCCTTCCCCAAATCTTGTGATGCTCTCTCGGTTCGGCAGTGTGCCCCTGCCTCCTTTGAAAGTACAGTGGTGGGTAACTCAGAATAAAATTTCGGCTTGTAAAGGTATTTGTGTGGTGGGTGACCATAAAAATATTTTGTTTTTGGTAAAAAGGCTTGTGATATTGTAGAGAAACCATGAAATTACAAAGGGAGAATCAAGCTCTTTTATATATAGTTTAGTGGAGGTAATTGGCTTTTTTGTTTGGTAGCGGTGGCGATTAATGTCGTTTGTTCTTCGCTAGCGTCTTTTTGCAAAGTTGAGTAGTTGTAAAGTGGTGCGGCTGGCGTTTGAACGGGTTGTGCGCGCGAGACGCCGAGTGAGGGAATATGAAGTGAACACGGACATTTCAGCTTAGTGTGAAAGTTTGGGCATTGGGGACGGAAAGAAGCATGTCGTACTATCTGGCAATCATAGGGACTAGAGACAGTCCTATATATGAACTTGAATTCGGAACACATCGACAGGGTGGGGATGGAATCTCGCGATTTCCACCTGAAATGAAGGAATTAAACCCGTTTATCTTACACTCTGCTCTTGATATAGTGGAGGATGTTCAATGGACGACGAATGCCATGTATCTGAAGGCCATCGACAATTTTTATTCATATATGATCTCAGCATTTGTTACTAGCGGGAATATAAAGATTCTGTTACTGCACGAACAAAAGAACGAAGATGCTATCCGACAGTTTTTCTCGGACGTTCACGATCTATATGTAAAGACGTTGCTGTCCCCCTTCTATTTTGTGAATCAGCCAATAACGTCGGCGAGCTTTGATCAGAAGGTTCGCAATTTGGCCAGGAAATATCTTTGAAAAAGGGATATGATGTGACGAATTTAATTATATATGTATAAGCTCCGCATTTTTTTTTTTTTTTTGCCTTTTGGTAATGAATAGATCATCAGTTTGTGGATTGAATGGCAGATCTGACCGGCGGCACAGCATTGAAACAAATTGAGCATACCATGTGCAGTTATAAAGAGGTTTTATTAAACAAATATTAGTACCCCTATAGAGATAAATAAGAATTACATAATTATTAGAGGGATTGTCCGAATCTAATGTACAATGTGTGTGTGGTGGTCGTAATATACAAAAGTCATAACTGTTGTTGTTGAAGACGGGACAGGGTTCGCAAGACGTCTCTGACAGGAGGGGGGTTGGGCTCTTTTGACGTGTTCAAAACAGCAGATAGGTGATCCATTTGAGAAGAATGGAATAGATGGGAGGCCTGAGAAATGGCTTGGATTTTATGAATCGAGTCATAGAGCTTATCAACCTTGGGCTCCAAAGACTTCATTTGGTCCTGCACCTGGGAAATGTCGAGATCAATGTCGGGCGGGTTTACATCGGTCGTTGCATCTTGATAGGACCCCGAAGGTTCCTTTTGTTTGATTTGCGATAAAAGATTTTTCCACTGCTCCTTTTCCCGATCCAATTCCTGTAGGCGCTGTTCAAAAGCCTTGAGATTTTCCGCGTTAGTTATGTTTTGAGAATTGGGCTGCTTTATAACCTCCGCGTCGTTCTCTTCAGATTCCTCTGGTCGGTTCCACCAGCTTGTTGAAATCTTCCCCTGAACGAGGTCGCGGATGATCTCATCTTCAATTACTCTGGCAATGGTCAATGCCGTTGTTTCGTCCGCGTTTGATTTCTTGGGTTTCTCCTTTAGCTTCTGCAGCCGCTTGTTTTGCGCTTCCAGGACTCGCTTTGCACACCACAATAGGATCTGTTTCATTCTATGAGGGTCCGGAACGTCAGATTGCGCATGCTTATAAAAGTCTTGTGGATCCACGTCTTCGTGAGGCACGGCAACAAACCCATTGCCAATTGAGCTTACCCGTTTTCCACGGTTCCCAAGACTGCTCCGTCTGACGCCAGACTTCCGCCGTAATTCTTGGTTTCTTCGAATCACCGGGGTATCTGATATAGGCAATGACACCACCTCTGTCCGCGGCGTTGTGGAAACCTCTGGTTCGTCGTCATCTTCATCGTTGTCGTTAATATAATCGTTATGGTCATTGTCAGCCAACTGGAAAGCTGACGTTGAGGCCTTTGAGGAGGCCGTCGTAGCTTCCTCATCTAAACTCTCAGCCGCGAATGAAGGCTCGTCTTGGTCTTGGCTTGTTAATTGCGTCAACGTCGTGGTAGTAGCGTTACCTTTTTTCCGGCCCTTTTTCGGCTTTGCTACTACCAATTCATCTGTTCCGTCCTCCTGATCCTTCTCGATCACTTCTTTGGTCCTCGCATTCCTACCGCGCTTATTGGCTACAGGTTTTGTATTCTTTACCAATTCGCCATCGTCCTCGTCGTCTTCCGCTTGCTCAATTAATTCTGCGGTCTTTTTCGTTCGGCCAGATTTCTTCTGTCCTCTGCCAGTGGTTGAAGCAACTGCCGCATTGGCCCTTTTCTTCTGCTTTGGAGCCCCCGCCGCCGCCGCCGCCGCCGCCGCCTCCTCTTCTTCAACCGTTTCCTCAACCTGCTTCCGTTTCCTGCCCCTACCGGATGGTTTCTTGGGTGGGGCCTGCACTATTTCCTGTTCTGCTTCTACTTCCTCCGCGTCATCTTCTTCCTGTTCTTCTATCGCAGCTTTCTTCTTACTTCGCGTACCAGCCTTCGTTTTCTTCTTCGGCGGCTCAATCTCCTCGACTGGTGTTGGCTCCGCCTGCTGCTTCTTAGTCCGAGCTGTTCGTGTGGTTCGTGTAACACGCTTTGCAGGCTTCTCATCCTCATCCTCTTCTACTTCTTCTTCCGCTTCCGTCGCTGGTTCGATGGCCTTTTTCGGTCGTCCCTTAGTACCCTTTGGCTTATTTGTTTCCGCTTTCCCACGCGTTACAGCCCTCTGGGGCTTCTTCTGTTCCGGTCTTTCTCCAACACTCTTACGCGTAAACACAAATCCGTCATCTTCCTCAATCTCATCCTCCTCCTGCTTCTTCCTCCGCGACTGAGTCCGTGTGCTTCGTTTCGTCGCCGACTCGGATTCTTCTTCCGTATTCTTTTTACTCTTGCTCCGTTGTTTCTTGGGTCCCATTGCGTTGATAAAACTCCACCCTCTCTCGTCGGAGATTCAATTTCACTATTATCACTATCGCTCTTTGGGAAGTATTAGGCCTTCAACAGCAGCACTATCACCTGCAAACATTCCCGACATCAAAAAATTTTCCTAACCCAGACGTCGGAGGTGATCGGGGTTGTGCGGCGTTGTTTTAGTTCCCGGAGGGAATGTTAGGTTAAAGTTTGGCATGTCGATCTATAGATAAGGTTTAATATTTCTAGAACGAAGGCCTCCGGCGGCTTCTTTTTTCTCCGAAAAGAAGCAAAAAAGGTAGCTCTGCGAGGCCTGTGGGAGTTCTCTTGGTTCTTTTCTCTTTTTTCGTCTAAACAGAATCTATAAAAGCGGGATAGCACACTACAAACAGGGAAGAGTTCCCTGGAATGGATATGAGACGAACATAGAGGCGATATATGTGAACATACTTGAAATTACCCGTCCGCCAGTTATTAACAAAGAACCAGAATCAAATTCAGCCAAATCATTATATACACTTGTGTCCCACATAAACGTGGCCCAGGATCAACTCACGTGGTTGGGACGATGAATTCACATGGTTGGGAGACCAGCACTTTAATTTGGGGATATCAATATCGATTGGGGAACGCGCAAGGCCCCAATCATCACGTGGGCGCCGATTTGATAAGTGGAGGGCTTTGATCTGGCAAGTATTTATGGATATTCACTTTTCCCTCTGAACGTTTTTTGGCAAAATACAGAAGTACAAAATTTTGGATGAGTTTTCTATTTAACTGGAAGTTTTTCAACAAGGAGAGGCTCTATGAGCAGGCCAAGGAGGTGATGATGGAGACGATGAACAAGGGGCGACGACCAGAAGTCATAATTGAGGATATCCGGGTGTCCGGGTTGGATTTTGGTACCAAGCCACCAGACCTCGAGATTTTGGAGATAGGTGATATTGCGGTGGATCGGTTTCGAGGAATATTCAAGCTCGAATATCGCGGAGATGCAAAGTTGTCGTTGTTGACAAAAGTAGAAGGAAACCCGCTGGCGCTTAGTGTGGGTACAGGACCGTTGAAATTTGCGTGTCCCGGGGTTGGCCGTCTTGCTCGAGAGAGTTTGAACATCCCACTGAGTATAGAGCTTTCTGAAATCCAGCTGAGCGCTATAGTGATCTTGGTGTATTCGCGGGCGAAGGGGTTGACTCTAGTGTTCAGGAACGACCCGTTAGAATCGGTCAAAATTTCGTCCACATTTGATTCCATGCCGGGGATTGCCAGTTTCATTAGAGAGGAGATTGAACAACGGCTAAATGAGTCATTTAGAGAGGATATCCCCGATGTGTTATACCAGTTGAGTCAAGAGATGAATGCGAAACGAGAAATCGAATCTCTGGCATCTTCGTTCCATTTCCATCCACGGAACAGCATTGTGGATAACGGCGGAGATATCGTCTTCACCAATGGAGAGTGTGCTGCAACGTCCCTCAAAATGAGCAAGTTGCATGAAGAACGTGCCGGTTTAGATATCGGTGGTGGTTTGGATGGATTAGGAAGAGGAATTGTCTCTAGAGCGTCTGTCAGAGATGTGGCGATGCCAAATGATATCAAGTCTAGTAATAGTCCTCTCAAACTCTCAGAGTTGAATGCTGTAGAAGAGCTGCCAGAGCGCAGTAAATTACGACCTCGCAGAAGGGTTATAAAGTTATCAGCGTCCCAACCACGTCAGCAGAATGAAACGCCGCCAATGGTGTCAAAATCTCTACCTGCGTCACCGCCGGCATATTCACATTCTAGGCAGAGCATTTCTCCTCGAACGATACATCTCACAAAGACTCCACCCCCTTATTTAAAGTAGACAACTAATTATTTATTCAATGGAAATAGCATGGGCTATGTACCTAAATGTTTTTCTAGTAGCTAATGTTTTATAATAATATCAATGGTTTTGACTCCGAGATTGCCGGACAAAATTGTATAATTATGAACAGGATGTGTCACCTTTTATTTTTACCAATAACTACCACTCTAAATCAACGCCAAACGTTTCAAGTTGCAATTGGAAAATACAAAATTTGGTTTCCAGTTCAAAAGTCTCAAATGGCTTTTCTGCTTGGAACACTAACGCCACTCCCATCAAGAGCGAGAGTATATGTTGGGGAATTCTTTCTGCAGGTTAGCTTTATCCGTATAAATCACACACCAAACAGCCATGATAATAACCAATCAATCTCTTAACTAAGAAATGTAAATAATAATTATAATAATAATAATACAGACAGTAGGGCCAGTTCTTTGGCTCTGCTTCCCTCAAGCAGTTTGTTGCACAATTTTTTTCAAATCAAAGATAGCGACGGAAATGGATTCCCTCCAATTGAGCATTTTTTTTAGAAAATCATTTGGCCCTTGAGACTCGGAAGAGCCCCAGGTGATTGCTGAAAGCCTAAACCTACTCTTCAGGAAGAATCTTAACGTATAGCGAAACATAACTCTTAGCTCCAGGACGAATCCCTTCAGAAGAGATACAGTATTAAAATCTATGATATATTTACTTAAAACTTCAGTATAATGTATTTTTATTACTATTATCGTTCGGCAGAGGACCTCGCAGAAATGCCCCTGGTGGCCATTTGAGGATTCGAAGAATCTCAACGATAAAATAGTTTTCTACATGCTCAATTCGTAGAAATCTCCTCCCCTTTTGCTATTCTATTTGAACAATTTGTATGACGAACCGCCTATAGAGCAGGAAATGTGAAGGATCAGGTTTACTTTCAGTAATATTGTCTGCTTATACATACATAGGACATTATATGATTTATTGCTACCTAGCGGCAATAATAAATCTTATCACATCCATTCAGATAATGAACACCGAGCATCTGGTAGTATACCGATTTTCTTGTACCGGTGGCTCATGTAACGGCGCCTGTAAGGTTAAATCGCCGGTATGTCATTGAGGGGCGAGCGCACGGCGACAAACCTTTGGATTGCAACGATGGTTTAAATGCCTGAAATCGTTGGCGGCTCAGATATATATTGCTTTCCAAAGGATCTAATTAATCTATGCTCCCGTTACTTCTTAGACCCATCCAGATTTAATGTGTGAAGTATTGCGAAGGACAGAACACAGAAAGGTTGCAAAGATGTAATTAAACCAAATATCGGAAGAGTTGGGAAAGACATCTACGTAGCGACGTATAATGAGAAGCCAAGAAACGAGTCGTTGTAGAAGGCAAACAGGCAGTGTCATTGATGTGTTAATCGAATTCTACACTACTCAGGACGGGAAATGGCACCTGTCCAACGAATTACCGCAGGCTACATTTAGTGATGATATTTTACTAAGTAATGACATGTTTACCGATAATGGATGGCCGGATAGTCGAGAATGAGTGAACATGACTTATTTAAAATAGTAATAATACTAATACTAATTCATTATTAAAGCTAAACTATCGATAATAATACAGAGATTATGACTATTTCTGAACATTTATCTGTTGCACACGTTACCTTATACAAATATTTTAAATCAAATGGCGACGGAACTGGTGGATTTTCCTGCTAATTGGGCGTGGAAACCCATGTAGCCTTTGAACCTCGAAAGCCTCTGGGGATTACTGCGGAACCTAAAAGAGCTACCACATATATACAACGTTAATAATAATAAACATAATTAAAGCCCTATGTAATTAAATGTACGTTAAGATGTTTATTGTTACCTATCGGAATCAATTCGTATTTTTCAAAACACAAGCCAATAACATGGTTTTATATAGGATTTCAGCGTAGATGAAAATATATATCTATATATAGGCAGTGATGAAGCAGATAAGACAAAATTCGGCTCTTTTTGAGCTTTTTTTTTTTTTGCTAGAATATTAACTCTAATAGAACTTACACTCCATAAAAAGACATCTTCGGTTCGATGGTCTAGTTGGTCATGGCACCTGCTTAACACGCAGGACGTCCCCAGTTCGATCCTGGGTCGAATCAAGTTTTTGCATCTCTCAGTAAAGATGCAATTGATTAATTCTTTTAATATTAATATTAATATTGCTTTTAAGTTTTATTTTTTGCTCGACGTCGACGCTCTATATATGTATAGTAGCTGTTGGACTTCTCTGCTCATGATCATGTATAACCTATCTATAAATATTATAATATAAGCATCGAACTTCAAGCATAACGCTGTTTCGAATTTAGACATCGATAAAAATTATTTTTTTCTTAGCAAACTGGCGGTGGGGATCCGTAGGTTCGAATTCATATCAAGTGTTTGTAGGGAACATAAATTTCCAAGCCTGTGTCCTGTCCACACCATCGTGGACAATATCTGCCTACTCCGGAATGCCGAATGATTCAATTGAATATTAGGAATGTACTAACATCAGCATTATATATCTTGAAATGGTTTGAGATATTCAATTAACCATCTCAAATGCCAAAAGTCATTTCATAAGTACTGCAGTCAAGTTAAGTGTTCAAAAGTTTAGTTTGGGTTTGAGAACTCAATTGACAAGGTGTTATCTCCACCTCCGTTTTGTAGCATTCGCCACAATGAGAGCTGGCTTTGTTTGAAGTGGTGGTGAGGGAATTGTCAATTCTCATTCTCGGCATTGAAGGTTATGGATAAAGATCCCTCAATACACATGAAGTCTATATTAGATCAACCTTACAGGGCCTAAATTCTAACTACCTGTCTCTTTTGTATAGTCATTATCATAATTGTGAGCAATCCATACGTTTATTTTATCAATATAGACTTATATTGTTTGGCTCCGTTATCAGTCACTAATTATGGAGCTAAAGCGTGTACAACAAGGTACTTCTCCAACAACCATCTACAAGAACAGCACATGGCTGGATCTAGTTCGGACAGATATCGCAGAGAGATATAGAGAAGATTATTCCAAAATAGCCGTTAGGAGCTTTTCTGCTTTTTCACGATGTTGAACATCATCAGTGTCGTCTGACTCAATAGGCTTAACTTGACCCAAAATCCAAGCTTCCTTCAAGCTACGAGTGACAAATAACAAATCCTCAACGGAACGCACTAACGTTGTAGCGTTGGTCTCGATCTGATAAGTATCACCGGCGCTTTCAGATCGACTGCGGGAGTCCCCAGCTTCAGACAACGCCACAATCTCAGAAAACTTTGATAACAGCTGCTCGGTAGCTGCATCCACTCGAGCTATTTCAGTTAGCACAAAGTGTGCAAAGCTTGTTTGATAAAGTATCCCTACTTACTCAATAAAACTCCTGTTCGCGCTTGTTGTGGCATGACGCTCTAAGATAATGTTCGGAGTCCCAAACGATTCTTATGACATCTTTCCGTCAACTTTATTGGAACATCATTGCTCTAAGGAGATTAAACAACTTAATCTATGTTTGCTCTCTCAATTAAATGAAATGCTCTGTATTATATATAGATATCTATGTAGGACAATGCGACAATTTCGTCAACCTAAATGTTTGCTCGGGTAATGCTACCACCAAGATTAACACTTCTTTTGACGCTGGCGGTCGGCTCTGCAAATGGCAATCTCATGCTTGTGCATGATGGAGACACTTTTGTGAATCTCGCTGCCAGGGGTACTGATCCTCTTACATCCACGTTTTATTCTGGAGTAACTAATGCTCAACAAAGAATCGATGCTACCGTACATGATTTAAGAACGAATAGCCGTCCTGGGGCCTCAATTGCAACAAACCTGATTGCCGGGCTTGATGGTCAAATTGATAATGTCCTTGGACTCATTTCAAACACCTTGTCTCAAGTGACAGGTGGAATTTCTGATGTTCCGTTTAATTTCATCTTGGGGCCAACCTTCCAATCCATCACTGATGGTGTCGAAGTTTTGATTGGTAATAGTCTTGGGGGTATTATGGATTTGGCCGCAGTTCCTTCTATGCATGTTCTATCTGGAAATCTAGCCAGTTTAGCTAATATGGCCGTTAGAGTTAACATGCCTAGAGAGAGTCAAAAGTTTAGTTCGCTGTCAAGGCAAGTATCAGCTTTGGCTGTTCAAGGACAGCAGCAATACAGGAAGAAACCCCCTATAGCAGCTACTGATGTGAGAGGAGCTCGCCATGGGCACTATTCTAAAAGAGATGAAACTGGCGTCGGTGTCAATATTGCTGCGCAGGCCATATCTAACGTCCAAAAAGCAATCTCATCAATCGTTCAAGATTTTGATAAGACTGTAGATCCAAATTCTAGACCTCAAACGGAGGTAGTTTCGCAATTTGTTGCGGACCTTGACACCCAAGTATCGAAAGGGATCGAAACATTGTCTTCAGTTGTATCTGCATTGGGCCCACTTCCAGAGCCTGCCTCGTTCGCACTAACTGCTCCACTGTTTCGCTCTGCCTCAGGCGCTGCTGACAAACTATCAATGGCAGTTGCAGGCGGTTATGTGGACCCCTCACTTTCTGACGCCTTGAACACTCTTAGTTCAAAAATATCAGTTCTGGCAGCTACGGCGGATCAATACCCGACCAATAAACAGTATGCTACAACTCTCTCATTGCTGAACAGAAAGCTGCAAGCCCTTGTTGATAATACTCACCCAGAGAGTCAACTTCAAGCTAGAGGAGGCGTTTCCCTTATTGATGGGTTTAATTCTGGTGTTACTAACGCCCAACAGCGTCTGGATGCATTTTTTAACGACCTTAATTCCCCAAATGCCAGACCTGGTTCTCAAGCTTTCGTTAACCTTCTTACCGGTATTGACGGTCAAATTGATAATTTGCTTGGCTTAACTTCAAATGCTCTTTCTGGTATGACAGGCGGATTAAGTGATATTCCATTCAATTTTATCTTAGGACCAACCTTCCAGTCAATTACCGACGGCTTAGAGGTCCTCATTGGTAATGTTGGCGGTGAAGCTATTGATGCTGCCCTGGTTCCAATTATGCATTCATTAGCCAATAATGTGGTCAACTTGTCGAATGTTGCCAATGAACATGGGATGTCGCAACAAGCAATCACATTCTCAAATCAAGCTAAGAGGATCCAAATGGCCACTGCAACTTCTGCAAAGGCTCCTACCTATCGGTACCCCCAGCATCAAGGACGTCGCCCTTATTAGGTTATTCATTATCTGTTCATTCTATTTACATCCCTATATAATTAACAATGGAGTTTTTTGTCAATATTCGTTCGTTTGTTTGCTTCTCAGAATTAATATATTTACAAAATGATATGTAGAATACTACTGGGTTCATTATTCACAGGTCACATATTTTCCAGTTGCTCTCCAACCAAATAAGCTTCGTCCCTTACAGACACCTCCCATCTCTTGAACCCATTTACAAAGAAAATACTCAAGGCTGCAACAATGAGGCTGCCGAGGGTAAAGGGATATGCTAGACGTAATATCCTCAGTTTGAATGACGGGTCAGCATTGTGAAATGCGAAGAAGTTTGCAGTCATTCCGAGGGTGAATGGGGTCAGGAGCTCACTCAAACAGATTGCTAAAACTGGTAAAACGGCAACTTCAAAAAATTCTCTTAATTCGACTGATAATGGTCCATTTTCTCTCATTGTTCGAGAAATTTGCACAATCCGCGCATCTGGGAATCTGGTAATTAAAAGTGTTCTTGATATTTCCAGAATTGCCGTTCCAATCAAGACATTACTAAATGTAAAAACGGACCCGAAAATAGATGTCTTTTGTTTGCCGAACAAGGCGATTTGATTCAAAATATCCATGTCAACAGTCTCTCCAAGTATATCTTCCAATGGAACGATTGTATAAAGTTCAACTAAGTGTCCAGCAATTCCAGTGATGAGTACAAAACTTAGGCCAATGACTATCAATTTAGCTCCGGACAACATGAATTTGACACCACTTGAGATAAACGGCATGAGTCCGTTTCCTTCTAATATGTCTTTTGGTTCTCCCTCTCTCTCCTCAGAAGCTGCTCTATTGGGGAATTTTTCGATCAATTGTATGATGCCCTCAATAGGGACAAGTCCAACCATCAAATAGCCAAGATCACCGAGCTTTGGTCCATTCGCCGGGAAGGAGAAATTGACAAACCACTTGCCCAACAACAAAGGGAAAAGCGTAACGAACAATACGAGAAGAGTGCCTGCGAACCAAATGAAGCCAAGCAAAGTTGCGACTCTCAACTTGAAATATGGTGGACGATAAACAATATCATATCTTTTGAGTTCGTTTTCTCCACCATCTTCTTCATCCTCTTTACCATCTAGTCTTTCGTCGTCCTTTGTCACTTTTATAAATAAATTCAATCTTGCTCGTGTAGGTAAGCTGTCAGTGTCTGGCGCTCTAACGAAGTTACCATCTTGAATGAAAAAAGCTTGCTCGGGTCCTGTTGAATTTTTGGCTTCTTCTAAGCTAACTGGTTTGGAGTAGTCGGGTTCAACTCTCAAGATTCTGGCCATGATAGATTTATAATAGACGTAGCCTTGCTCCTTCGGATTTGGGGTCTTTAGTATGAAAGAGGACAACCTCAAAATATGACAGGCCCTAGCAAAGATAAAGTCCCAGATTATTCGAATTACCTTTGTCTTTTTCATTCGGGTGTAAATTATAGGGATTATCAAATACATTGCTGAGAAGCAGATTGCACGCGCAACTTCCATGTCTGGTGAAGGTATCAAGTTGATAGGAAGGAGAATATCCTTCATGAAGTACGTTAGCGAATAAACGACTCCACCAATACAAACCACAATCAAGACAGAGTATATAATGGCAGAGATACCAATTTTACCCAATTGTGATGCTAATTTTCTATCCAAGACATCTCTGATTGGGTGGAAATTGGGGTCATTAGGATCCCTAACAAAATATAGTACACCTGGTCTCATAATTTTTCTGCACAATGAAACAAATAATGCAAATAAGAACATGTAACAAGTGCCAACCAACCAATTGCCAAAAGTGCTTAAAATAGGATGGTCAATCACCAGGTTCAAATGGTCCGAGATTGAGGATGACGAACCGTATGAAATCAAAGGATAGAGTGAAATTGTCAGGAGGATACCACAAAAAATTGGGAAGATGACCAATTCAATTCCAATAACTGTGATAACCTTTAGAATTGCCTCGGCCTGTTTGATGTATTGAATCACCGTCCGTTCCATCAGTCTACCGGCATGAGAGGATGCGAATCGCTTACCAGAGTTGACATACCATTGGGCCATAATAATCAACAGGCTATAGCCAATTATGGTTGAAAGGAAGACTGAAGGGAATCCGGTCCCTGGAAAATTGTCATTCATTGACAGGGCTTGGACAAACTCAACTCTTTTTGACAGTGCCTCCTGTTGTAAGGCAGCTTTAGACGAAACAGAATACATAGAGTAGAGCCCATTCATCAAGAGGTAGTAGACTTCATTTCCCAAGTAAACTGTAACCGTGAAAACGATCTTTGAGCAGGCGAGAATGAATCTTCCATCTGCATAGGGGATTAAATAAACAATGAAAATGACACTTACGGCAACAAGGTTTGCTGCACAGTATGTTGCTATCAAAGACCAAAGAGGAGCTCTGAATCCAACGAAGTCTAGGATACCTTCAAATTCTTCACCTGCCATATCTTCATCATTTTCTGGCGGCCCGGCAGCAGCTGCTGCGGCTGCTGCCATAGCCGCTGGTCCTTCTGGTTGTTGTGGAGGAGGCACTGGAGCTATTGGCGGAGGTTGATCAAACAATGGTTCTGCATTGTGGACCGCTTCTTCTCTTTCTACTTCTTCTTCTTCTTCTTCACCCTCACCTTCCTCATTTTGGTCCTCTCCATTTTGTTGTTGCATTCTATCCTGATTCAACTGGGCCAATAATCTGAACGGATCATCAGGGTCCCTTCTATCGCCGTTCGCGTTCATGCGGTTCAAAACGTTCTGGAACTCCTCCAAGTTATTTTGTTGGGCCACTCGCGGGTTCAATTGTGCGTTATGGGGATCTAATCTCATGGCTAGTTCTCTGGCCATCGCCTGACGAATTTGAATTCGTCTCTGTCTATCATCCTGAAGGCCACGTCTTGCTTCCTGTTCTGCAACCTGTCTTAATTGCATCACAAACAGATCATTTTGTAAAATCCACTCCCGAACTATCATTATAATGAAGAAGGATAATAATAATAATAAGATGACCGTTTGGCCCTGAACAAGATCAGCAGTCAACTTGCGTGCGAGGTCTGATGATATCCAGCTAGTCATAAACGCCGGCAAACCAATCAAACTTGGCTGTCGAGGTTGGTTGAAGTATTCCATTATCGTGGTTACTGGGTATCTGAAAATCGCATAGTTTTGAGGGATGCTTTCAGCGACTAATGTATACACATGGAACGAATAAATAACTGTCAGGGGTAAACAAAACAGCCACAGGAAGAATATCAGTCCAAATCGGAACACATATACAATCCCCCTACTAGTGTCATCAATCAATTTCTTTAAAAACATAAAAATTGGAACATTGGATGGCATCTCATCAGAATATACTGAATATTATGTTAGTAACCCACATTTTATCTATCTGGCGCTGTGATACTTACATTTGGTAAACTTGTATGGTGTGTTGCACAATTCACAAACTGCCTTCTTTTTTGAGTGCTTCAGCCATTCTAACAAGCAATCCTGATGCACATGCTTGATAGATCCACTACATTTGCAAGGGTGAAATAATGGTTCGTCATCAGTACTTTCGCCCCGACAAATCCTACATGTGTCTGACATGTTAGGGTGGTAAACACTAAGATTATCTAATTTTTATTTTTTTATCTTTTTTTCGGTTTTTTGTATATTAAAAAAGGTCTTTTCTGGCCTTTTCTCTTTCAAATGATAACTTAGGCTTAGAAACCTGAATTTAATTTTGTTCAAAAGGAAATCAGATATTCTGTCGGAGTGCCGACTTGCCGAATCATCTAGAAAAAAAATTGTCAGCATTACCCGGAATGTTGCTGTGAACGGATCCTGTTTCAGTGTGACCATCACAACTTTATTCAATATTGTGCTAAGAATCCATGTTGAGACGTCCTCCTACAACCATCCGTCTTACTAGTGAGGATATCCTCGCTTATGACGATAGGAATCTCCGCAAACAACAGAATCAAAATGAGAATGAGGACCTTATGAGCAATAAACACAAGGGACCAGGTGAAACTAGCACCTTATCGAAGGAGCAGAGAATTGGTATTAAAGGACGAAACTAAAATGAATCTTATAGATTATTATGACGTTTTCAGTATGTGCATTTCTGCGTTTATTTATTTTTACCTCTATTTTAGTGTCCTTTTGGGTTCAGTCCTTCTCTCTCGGATGCAGATGTGTTATTCCTTTTATGTATCACCCTATCGAAAAATGGTGTCTATTTTATTCGATTACATCAGATAGGTGCTATTGTGCATTAAGGTGTTTCGTTTGACTAGATTGGCATTGGCTGGTTCACAAACCACGTTGGAACCAATTCCCTTGCCGCTTTTTTATCTTTATCATTATTCAATTTAGTTAAGCTATAGCCTAAAGGAAAAGATGCCCATTGATAAAACTCCAGCTATTAGAGAAAGTATGAGCATATCTCAGTTGATTGATTAGAGAGAAGGTATAAAGTTGACGGCATTGGTGGAAATGTTCACCAGAGCAAAGGATTTCAGGTCCGAAGTGGAATGAAATCATAACCTACCAAGTATCTAACTGACTTGTATTTCTAAATCAATCCCTAAAACAACATGGAAAAATGGTTATTCTGCCTCACAAAAATGTCATGATCTTCGTAATTATACGCATGTATCTCTCTGTATGTAATTTTTTCAGTTCCACAGCCGTACAATTTACGCGTTCATATCGTGTCAACACACCAATATATTCCCTGGAAAATAGACGCGCGTCGTCGGATTCAAAAACCTCATTTATTCAATTGAAATGACAACGGCAGCTGATATACGACGGTCGACACGAAACCGTGAGACTGTCAGATATGAAGAGTCGGATAATAGCGAAAGTGACGGTAAGGCTATATGGTGGTTTTTGGTGGAAAATTCGAGTGCTAATTTCTGAAAAACAGACGATAGGCAAGTGTCGAAAACAAACCAAAGGAGAATCAAGAAACCGTCAACACGTAATTATGTCGTCCCCGTGGAGGAAGTAATGGAAAATTATCTGTATGATATGTTACAGAGTGAAGATAGTGCAATTTTGGATTCGGTCAAAAGTTGGGTTGATGGGTTTGATCAAACGCCATTACAATGTGTCAAAGATTTAGTTAACTTTGTTTTAAAATCAAGTGGATGTGAAATAGAAATTCCCCTTCATGAAATTGAAGAACCTGATAGTGCGCCCACAACGTTGAATCAATTGCAGAGTCAAGCTCACAAGCACATTCCAATAGATTATCCGATAATCTCAAAAGATAAGAAGTTTAAGGGATTCAAAAATCGATTTTCAGAGTTTTTTTCCAAGCTCATACAAGTGGCTCATTCTTCTTCCGTCCTCTATGATAATGAAGATTTATTGACGCATATTAGGACTTGGATGGTGGCAATGTCGTCTATGGGGCTGCGAGCAATCAGACATACTATCACAGTAGCTCTCCTCGCCATGATGACCGAGCTGTGCAGATTGCGAGCAGAATTACAGTCATCAATTTCAACTCAGGAAAGGAGCAAGAAGAGAGCAAATGCAAAATCTGCAAAGGCATCTCACGAACGCGCAAAGAAGATGGATAAGATCATTGACGACTTTTACAACCAGGTATTTATGCATCGTAGTAAGGATGTCGATCCTAAGATTAGAAAAGACTGTTGGAGATTTTTGGGGTATGCCACCAGAACTTATCGTGAAAAATATTTAAATAGCACGTCCCTCAATAGGTTCTCCCATGCTCTTTCGGATCCTGACCATTCCGTGCGTCTAGAAGCTGTACACGCGATCCAAAAGTTAGAATCGCCAAATGTGGAAGCACCCCTGAGAACTTTCACAGCAAGGTACATGTCAAGATTCATTAAAATGGCAGTTCATGATTCCGACTTGCCTGTTAGAAGAGCACTTATAGACCTCCTGTTGGAAATCTCCTCGAACGATGAAACCTCAATTTCAGAAGATGAAATGAAATCCATTGTTTCGCTAATTTTTGACATGGATAGCAAAGTTCGATTGGGCGCCGCAAAGTTCTTGGTAATCTACGTGGTGGATGAGCATCCTGAAGTCTCTGATCTAGCCCCAGTTCTATCCAAACATCGTCTCGATGAAGCTTGGGTCCATTTCAAAATGCTAGCCTCAGAGTTATCATCTCTGGCTGAACAAGATGGAGGACATAGCGCGTCTACTGAAAGTACCAACCCAGTAGAAGAACTCCGTCATTTATTCGAAATGCCGCCTCCAACAAACAGAATTGTCAGCGTGGCCAAGTCGATCAAAGAAGCTTCTCTTGCACAGCTTGTGGAAGAATGGACATGGATATCGCTGTCAGAATATCTTCGATATGATTTTTCATCAGTATCAAATGCCCGTGACCGTGATCGTTTAATGAAATTACAGTTAGATGACACCGAAAAGTCTATTTTACTGGATGTTTTGCAGGGTTTCATTAACCACTGGATCGATGGCCCCGATTCGAAACCTGCTAAGAAACCTCGGAAAACCAAGACCGAATTGGAAAATGAGATGGTTGACGTTGAGCATGCACAAAGTCAATTGGTGGAGGAAGTCCCGAAATTATTAAATGAATTCAAATCGTCTCCTGAAGCTGTCGTTAAGGTGATTCGCATTGCCTGCTTGATCGATCACAATGCCTATCTTAACTCCAACAGAGAGACTGAGCAAAAAGAGCTACTTGGAGAAATAGTGAAGCAATACGAGACCCATTCACCCCTGGAAATTCTTACTGAGTGCGCAAGGTTCTTTAGCAGAGCTCTCAAGGTGAAGGAGTTTGAAGAAACTGTCAAGGACGAGTTGGATAGGTACTTGAATATCGCCAAAGGGGAACTGATTCACTTGTTACGCTCAGGAGAATTACAAACGGAATCTCTGACTCCAGTATTAACGAGATTTGAATACTTATCTTATCTTGTGGATACCACAAAGTTGCTAGAAGACCCTATCAATGGGTCTGCTAGAGAAACTTTAGGATCCCTTCTATTGGGTTCAGTTGATCCAATATCACAAAAGAACCTCACCGACAAATATCTCCAGGTATTGTCTGGAGTATTGCGTTGTAATGTTCTCTGGAAGCTCTTTATTTATCTGACGGAATTCTCGTCAAGTACAAATTCTGAGGAATATGATGCGGAAATTTTCAACTCTATCCTAGATAAGATCCAAAGTACTTCGATGCTTCCCGCTGGTGTGATAAGAGGTCGACGTGAGAAGGAAATTGATCCTGATCTTGATCAAAATTTTTATACCACAGTAAAATGCAACCTCCTCGATATGTTTACTGCACTCCAAAGCCTGAAAGCACAAATTAGTCCGGACTCCTACGGATCCAAAGTATTACAGAGTGTTGATGTGGAACTGTCTATGGATTCCAAGACTGATATTATGCTCCTGTTTATTGTTAAAGAAAGAGAATACTTGGCAGAGGCTGGGCTGATCGAGAGGGCTAAAGAAAATGAAGTTGACAAACTTGTTTTAGAACATGATGCTAGAAACAATGACGATCAAGGTAATGAGAGTGATGATGACCTTGATCTTGAAAGCGATGATGAAGGTGATGACAACGAAGGTCAAGAAAAAGATTTTGATGAACAAGAAGGCCATAACTCAAGATTACTAGTGTTGGATTTTGATCTTTGTAAACTAGCTGCGAAGATTGCCCTGTCTGGCTTGGTGGGCATAATTGGTGAAGATTTTGTAAAACGACTGAAACTGAACTCCCATATATTGTCTGCGAGATACCAACGGTCAATTGTCAATACTGTTTTAGACTCTACTAACCAAAGCAAGAAATCTAACAAGAGACGAAGGGGTGAACCTGAACCAGAGCTAGGACTTCATGATAATGATCAGCCACAAACGCCACAACCTGAGTTAGTAGAAGTCGGTGATATTGATCTAAATCTTGATGGCGATGAACCGATGAAAGATTTGGACCTTCCCTCTGAACCAGAAGCTGAGGAGTAGAGTGCGTTATATATCTTTTTTAATTAATATAAATTATTGCTGTAAGGAGGTGACTTATAAACGGGTTCCATTTCATTTTTCACATGTAAAGGTATAATGTGTATTAATGCACTAAAAATGTTCAAAACTATTATTACATTTTGTCAATATTACTTGGTTTTGGAGAAAGCCTGCTCAGCCAATAACTCTAATGCCTCTAAATCGCCACTCTTGGCACACATGTCCCTGAAAATGCTATCATCCTTCTGCAACAGTGTATGTGGTTTATCATATTCAACAATCTGCCCTTGGTCCATAACGAGGATCATGTCGTAATCAATAATAGATCTCAATCTGTGTGCAATGGTCAACAATGTTGTTTGGGTAAATTCGTCTCTAATAGTTTGTTGAATCCTAGCATCAGTTTCATAATCGATGGATGCAGTAGCTTCATCCAACAAAAGAACTTTTGGTGACTTCAAAAGAGATCTAGCAAGGCACATCAATTGTCTTTGACCCTGGGAAAGATTGTTACCACCCTCAGTGACAGGAGATTCTAAATCCATAAATTGATTAGCATTTTCTCCCTCAGTGTTTTGGACGACAGATCCTGACTCTGGGATGGTGGAAATTAGGTGGACTCTTCTTAGAGCTTCAAAAATATCTCTATCTGAGTATTGGCTGAATGGATCCAAGTTACTTCTGATCGTACCAATAAACAGAGTTGGATCTTGTGGAATGATCGCCAAACTCTGTCTCAAGTCTCTCAACCCTAAAGTAGAGATATCAATTCCATCAATTTTAATGCTACCAGTGTCAGCCTCCAAGAATCGGAACAATGCAGTTATAATGGTGGATTTACCAGCACCAGTCCTTCCTACGATACCAATCTTATTAAAGGACTCAACGCTAAATGTTGCGTTCTTGATAACAAGAGGGAGTTCTGGAGCATATCTGAGTGACAAGTTGTTGAATTCGATCTCACCTTTAGATGGCCAATTTGGAGGTGGGCGATTATCTTCAATGACTTGCTTTCCTTCAGGCTCAATGGTGGTGTATTCCTGCATACGTTCCACAGAATTCATAGTCATCTCAAGCTGAGCATACAGTCTAACGACCCAAAGGATATTATCATTGAAAGTTAAAGCATAAGACAAGGAAAGGCCCGCTAACCCAGAATCAAGACGGTCCAAACTCAAAATGATAAATGCCGCAGCCCCAAAAGCAACAAGAGCACTGCCAAGATCTACTCTCAAAGAAAGCCATCTGTTTGCGGACCACAAGTAAAAGAAAGGACGGCTATTGTCATCAATTCTTCTCATGTTTTCTCGCACAAATCTTCTCTGGTCGCCATAAGCACGAATAGTTGCAACACCAACAAGAGTTTCGCCAAAGTGCTGATAGATAGGGGATTTGGTTACCGAATCAATTCTCTTGAGCTCTCGTGATGCCGCAAGATACAATACAGCAATAGCATAGTAAAGTATGAAGATAAAGACACCAGCAATCAAAAAACCAGGGGTGATGACCACAATAAGCCCAGCAATTGCCAAGGCTGACAAAACGCAATGACAAAATCCAATTGCAACGGCAGCAAGGTCCTGGTCAACACCTTCAACATCCTTAGAGAATCGATTCATTATACGACCAATAGGGGTTGAATCAAAAAATCTGATTTTGGCCCCCAGAACAGAATTCATGAGATCACTGAAAAGGGTTCGAGATGCCTTGAGTGCACCTGCAAACGCAATCAATTCTCTTGTGGTTGCAATAATCAACGAGAAAATACCAATTACCACATAGATTGACAGATAGAACATTGTTGACCTTTGCTGTGTGCTATCCATGATGGTTATTTCATCACCTGTTGAATTACCGAAGCCCCATGACTTTGCTAGATAAGAGAATGAGGTTGCTATCAATTTATCAGAGTGGTATGGCATTCGACCGAATTCAGATGTGAATTGAGTGGACAATCCCTTAATGGTCCATTCTCTAATCCACCAAGAAAGTAAGATATTGCTTGCCTGATACAACCCAAAAAACCCAATCAACAAAGCCCAGAAATATTTGCCTCCCATAGCGTTGATGTAACCCAGATATACATCCTTATTAACATAACCAGTAGACGAAGTTTCTTCTTGTATTAATTTTGGTGGGGCACGTTCACCACCGCCGTTTTCATCAGAATCACTTCCAGAGTTACCAGAATTTGGAGTCTTTTTTCTCTTCTTTTCTACCTTCAGCTTTTTCTTCAATTCATCAGCCATTGATTTACTCTTCTTGGAGCTACCTGCAAGATCTGTGGACGAGCCTACTCTAGAAGCGAGTTGCGATGCAGTTTGTGAGGCACTAGCACTTTGCTTGATCAGATCATCCTCACCAAGAGCTCCGCTATTTACTACAGCCATAGGTGATCCGTGAGATTTGATTCGGCCATTCTCCATAACAACAACCTGAGAAGCTTGTGTGATAGTAAGAGCCACATTATGAGAAACCAAAATGATAGTTCTACCCTCAGTGATAGGTCCAGTTAAACAATTGTCGTAAATTGCCAATGCTGTGTGAGAGTCAACTGCACTCAAACAATCATCCAACAACAAATGTTTGGATCTTGAATACATTGCTCTGGCCAAGGAAATACGTTGCTTTTGTCCACCGGACAAAGTGATACCCTTTTCACCTACCTCAGTTTGATCTCCAGCTTCAAGGATTTCCAAATCTCTCTTTAATGAACAAGCTTCAATCACCTCATTGTAACGATCCTCATCGTAATCACTTGCAAAAAGAATGTTGTTTTTCAAGGTATCGTTCAATAACCATGCTTGTTGAGAGCAGTAGGCAACCGTTTCACATAAACCGGTTTCTGGGTCCATAGGGACGTCTTCACGACTTCTTCCACCCGGTAGGAACACCTTACCCTCAACCAAGTCCATTTCACCTAACAAAGCCATCAGAAGGGAAGTCTTACCACTACCCGTTGGTCCAACGATTACGGTCATTTCGCCAACTGGGAAGCTGATATTAACATCACGAATCTTGAAATCATATCCTGTCTTGGAGGATGAAGGGGTAGCCGCAGCATTATCATTGAGTGGTCCAGCATTCTTATTCCAGGAAAATGTCGCATTTTCAAATCCAATGTAAGGTGAGTTCGGTCCTCTTGACTGTTCAGGTCTTAATTGGTTGTACTTATCGGTTTCATCTTCGCTGAGGAATTCATCCACACGGTCAATGGAAACTTTACCCTGAAGGACATTACTCAACATGTCAGCAATTTGATCCATTGGAACCTTCATGATGTTGAACAAAGTCATGGCGGTGAAGGCGATTGGACTTGTCAATGTTTTCTTTTGAATGAGTGTATAGGAAGCAAATGAGGCAACTGTAACGACAATTGGAGTACCGAACCAAATAGCAGCACCGTAAGCCCACAGAGCATAGCGCTTCCACAAGACCTGGAGCTCACGATCACGCACATCATTGACACCTTTGGCAAATTTGTCTTCCCAACCAAAGTACTTGATAATACGAATGGACTGAAGAAGCTCATTAGTCTTTTCAACTCTTTCATCCGTAACGGACATCAGCTCGTTTTGGTATCTGGCGAAGGTGCGGGAAAACCAATAATTCAAGGGGAAGACAGCAAACATACCGATGGCGCCAACGACTGCACTCCAGTCAAGAACCAAGTATAAGAGGGAGATGCAGAGGATGATCTGGAACACACCTGAGACGAAATAATGGAGATATCCACAAATTTCTGACACCTTGAATGCATCGATGGCCATCAAATTTATGATAGCACCAATGTTTGCTTGACCAGTTGGAGACTTGACTTCGTTACCATTTTCATCAACCTTAGTAGATTCTTCATTATTTTTTCCTGATCCAAGCTTCTTTGGTTCACCACCAGCTGAAATTTTTCTTCGAAGTGCCTTGGCATATGCTTCGCCAATGATAATGGCTCTCATACGAATGCAGATTCTTCGCCCGATGAAAAGAGCTTGTCCGTTAAGCATACTGTCAATCAGGGTGATAGCAAAAATACCCAACACATAGAGCCAGGCGACACTTTCTGGGACAACGGATGGATTGTCAACGTATTCCAGAATAGCCTTTACCAAGATTGCTGGAACGAACACAGTTAGGGAAAACAGAATAGCATACATACCCGCAAGGGACAATTCAAATTTGAAGTGTTTGACTAATTTGAGAACAAGAGATGAGTTTTTCTTGATCGTTCTGAATTTTCTCAACACATAGAATGCATGATCGTCTTCTCTTAGATCCCAAACATCCGCAAGGGTAAGAGTCTTTCTGTACCCAAGGTAGATCATCTTGTTCACGAATGAGAAGGTAATCAATGAAAACAGGGAAGAAACTGGCTCATTGGATGGGATGATTCCTGGTGTGATGTACAATCTAGGTGCGTGGTTACCAAATCTTGAGGTAAATGTCAAAAACACCAACGCAGAACAAAGCACAAAGTTTGTAATATAATATTTTCCTGCAGCACTGGTCGCAACATTGTCCAAAACGGCAGATCTAAGCGTTGGAAGTGAGGCAACCCACAGTGCAGGATAAATGCAAGTGCAGTGATACCATAGACCACCTGGGAAAACAGCAGTAGATTTGGAATAAATCAATCTGATAGACACTAAGCAAAAAACATAAATCCAAAGCATCAAACCCAGTTTTGGCGTTCTCGGGAATGAATCCTCCCATTCTTGATTGATGGAGGGCCAAGCAATAGCCGCAAACGCTACACAACATTGCACGGCCACCAAGAGCCATTCAAGTGCCAAACGAATTCGCTCGGAGGTAGATCTAACAACAGTCGCAATATAAACATCTGAATTTTTATCCCCGACAGTCTCGACGGAATCTTCTTCCTGTTGTTGTGGTTGCTGTCGTTGATTATGGAAGATCGATCCGTAAGTAGCCGTATTCTGGCGAACACCAGAACTAGAATCATCATCTTCTCTAGCTAGCAATGGCTTAGATGCAGAATCCCTTGAGAAACTGCTTCGTTCGTAAAACCATTTTCTGACTCGAGGCAATAGTGTCAGTCCTAATACGGCGCCTGAAACTCCCCCGACAAGTGTGTAAGCAACAGCTTCGAAATACCTAGTTTATGGTAAGCACTCCGAAAAACTAACTATATTAAATATCAAATAAACTTACCAATGCCTGGCACAGACGGTTAAATCATCTCCGTCCCACGTAGGACCTGAACAGAATCCTTTTGGGCCAACCATATTTCACCTAATTGTAATCCTCAACTTGTTTTCTTTTTTTTTTCTAATTCACTTTTTACCTTTCTCTTGATTCTTTATTCTTATTATCTGCTAGTATTAATAATGTTATGGTATTGATCTTGGGGCTATATGTAAAATACGCCCCCCCTAATGCTGTATAAAAGTAAATATATAAAACTTCTTTGTAGTCTTAGAGGGATAAAAAACCGAAGAAGCGATCGTCCAAAAGGAAAAAAATATCTGATCGGCCTTATCGCTTCGTACTCCGAACAATAAATGCGCGTCTACGCGAGCACTTTATTTTGGTTACTCATCATGACACCAGAAGTTAAAACTGGGAGCGGATGATCGCCAAAAATCTATGGTAGGTTTCCGTCACTTGGTGTCTTTTTCCGGGAATCAGTCACATATCACATTACAGAAACAGTACTTGTGCCTTCATGGAAACGGGCTCTGAAGACCCTGTTTGCATTAGTGAACATGCCTTCTTTAAGACTGACCACAATGAATTGTGATCCTTGAAATCTGGTTTTGATAATGTGGCCAATGTTTTGAGTGTGATGCAAGTCCAAAGCTGCATCAACTTCGTCCAAAATGTACATGGGTGCAGGTTTAAACTGCAATAGAGCTAAGATCAGCGAAAGGGCTATAAGGGATCGCTGCCCTCCACTTAACTCCGCTAAGCCGTCCTTCCACACTTTCCCCAATGCAACCTTCACCTCCAGCCCCTCTGTAACATCCTTCCCCTCAGGAGGAACAAGCTTTGCAAATCCCCCTGGTAGAAGATCGCCGAAGATTTGCCCCAAATCTTCAGAAACCTTTTCCCATGTCTTGACCAATGCTTTTCTCTTGTAGTCGTTAAGGGACACTATTGTTTCTTCAATCTTAGCCTTATCCTTTTCAATAGTTTGGATCATAGTTTTCAGGGACGTTTCTTTTTTCTCCACATTTTCAATCATATTCATGACCTTTGGATTCACCGTATTTTTCATACCATGGATTCTTTCTCGTAGCTTCTTCAAACGGCTTCTGCATTCGCCAATATTCACATCATTGAATGCATACGGTGTTCCTGCCTTCCCGAAATATCTAGATATGTTTGGTTAGTATATATATATATATTTCCTCTCTTTGGCAACACTTACTGTTTCTGATCAATCCAGTCATATTCCTCTTCAAGCTTGTTCAAAGCTGCCTTGTAGGATTCATATTCTTTGGATATCTTTTCGATCAAATGCGAAAGCTGCTGATTTTCTAATTTGCATTCTGTGACAAATTTGCTCTTGGTGGAAAGAATTCGTTCAGTCTCAACCAACTCATCGTCAATCCCAATCAATGTAGCTTTTTCAGAATCAAGCCGTTGTTGTGCATGTTCCTGGTCAATTTGCGACTTTTCGTACTGCTTCTTCAGATCTTGTAGCGATGACTTCATATCCTCAACGCTGGCGGTTTTTTCTTCCAATTGCTCCTGATAAGAAGCCAAGTCATCCCCAAGTTGTCCACTTTCGACTTGAACATTTTGGAATCGTTCCAGCTTTTCTCGGACAAGCTGGTTTTGCTGGGAGATGTCATTTTGAAGCTCTTCAACTCGCCTTTTCAACTCTTCAAGCTTGCCACCTTTGTTATTTTTAAATTCAGCCATATCTCGTTCAATGCTATCAATCTCCTGCGATCCGTTTTGAATGATAGTTTCATTTTCTTTAATCTGAGCGGAAAGCTCATCTACTTCACGCTCACGCTCTTGGAATTTCTTCATGGTGTCAGCAAATGAACCTTCCTGGCGTTCTCTTTCAGCAAGTTTGAACTCATATTCCTTCAAGTCGAATTGTTTCCTGAGGTCCTTGTGACGTTCAGCCAATTCTTCCTGTTCTTTCAGTTGTCGTCGGACATCTTCCAGATCAGCACGTTTATCCTTCAGTTGGGTGTTCAAATCATTATACTTTTGCATTGTAATCAAAAATCCTCCAGGTCCAGTGTTCCTACTACCGCCCGAAAGAGTTCCTTGTGGGTCATAAACATCGCCTTCCAACGTCACCGTCTTGACCCTGACACTGGGGTCAAAAGTCACCTTTTTGGCTGCCTCAGCATCTTCACAGATCAACGTAGAACCGAAGACGAATTCCATCGCCGCAAGTACCGAGGTATCGTAACCGATTAAATTAAGTGCCAAGTCCACTTTTCCTGGAGCTAGATTCTGTGCTGCACCGAGCTTTTCAGCCGAAACTTTAAAGGCAGAGATCTTGTTTAGAGGAATGATGGTCACTCGTCGTCTCAGCTGCCCCTTTTGCAACAACTGGGATGCAGTGGCATCTGTGTCAACAACAACATGATACATTCTGCCCCCAGCACACACTTCCAAGGCCGTTGCGCCCTTGTAGTTTTTCTTGTCCAAAGTAAACAACTGGGCGACAACACCCTTGACGCTTGAAGGGTTGAATGTAGAGGATGGCTTGGTGTATTGAAAATCGATATTGGAGACCTTTCGCTTCAACTCTTCGATTTCCCGCGAGAGAGATTTAATGTCCTTTACCAATGAAGACTCTTTCAGTTTTAAATTTTCTGAATCGCCTCCCTCTGGATCATAGCCATGTTGATGCAAGCGACCCAAAAGTTCGTCACGCTCGTTTTGCAGTTTGGATATCTTAACCTCCGTTTGTTTAGATTCTTGCACAGCCTTGCGGGTCTTGTTCTCATCTTTTTCAAGCAAGTTTTTAAGATAATCAATTCGAACTTTGGCCTTTTGGGTGGCAGTCTTTGCATCGTTGACTTTTTTCCGTGCTTCTTCCAACTGATTCACATATCCACCTTCGCTGCCTTGTTTGGATGAGACACCCGTTTGAAGGGATTGTAAAAGCTCTTCCTTTTTAGTGAGATCTTCGTTTAAACTGTTGAGGTTCTTTTCGGCGTCTTGGTATTCTTGTTGAACAGCATTGAACTTTTCAGATCCTTGGGCAATTTTTTTTTCCATTTCTTCTATTTGACTTTGGAGTTGTGTCCTCTTTTCGACTTCTTCAGCAAGGTTGTTCTGCCTTAATTCGATGGAGGTATTAATTCTGGCAACTTCTTGGGATACTTCCTTAAGTTCTCGTTCAAGGGCCTGAACCTTCCCTCCCTTCTGGATTTGGTCTTCACGCTTCTTACGTAAACCTTTGATCTCTTCTTGTAAGGTCTCAATTTCGCTGTTTGTCTTGTTCATTGAACGTTCGGATTCTTCGAGTTTTGCCCGCTTGGCTTCTAATTCTTGTTGATGAGCTTGGACCTGTTCGGAATATCGCAAATAATCAAAAGATCCGACCAGCTTTTCAACTCTTTCTAAACCAGATTGAGTTTCTTGGAATTCTAAGAAGGTTCTCTTCTCGTTTCTCAAATTTTCCAATTTTGGTTCGATCTCTTCATTCAGCAATGCTAAAATTTCCTCCACTTTCTTGTCCTTTTTCGCCATTGTTTTCAATGCCTTTTCTCGTCGTTCCTCGAACATTCGCGTTCCAGCTGCTTCTTCAATTAATGCTAATAACTCTGTCGCCTTCATGTTGAGCACCTTGGTGATTCGTCCTTGCATAATTAAAAAGTTGGGATTATTGATGTTCAATTGAACAGACTGAAAGAGCTGCTGGACTGTTTGTTGTTGAGCTCTGTGTCCGTTGATTAAAAATTTTGAGGTTCCTCCTAGTACAATTTGTCTTGTCACTGAGATCTTAGATTGATCTTCAAACCCAATGGGGCTTTTGGGTTTATCAGTGTTGTCGAATACGATGGAAACGCTAGCCTTGGTTACACCAGCTTGTCCACGTTTATAGATCAAATCTTGCAGGTTCTGAGCTCTGACGGTACTCATGGTTGTGATCCCCAGGACGAAACAAATTGCGTCCAGAATGTTTGATTTCCCGGACCCATTCAATCCAGTGATACAATTAAACGATGAGTCCCATCCAGAGATCACAGTACGGGTCGCATAGGACTTGAACCCGTCTATAATCAATTCTTCGACCTTCATAAGTCCTAATATTCAACGCTCGTCTTCACAGGGGGAGTTGATCAGGGCAGAGATAAATAAATTGTTTTCCTTCGCGCGTTTTTGTTGTTATTGAACGCCGCGTCGCAAGAATGTGGTTGTCATGGCAACTGAGCTGAAGATGTGATACTGTAGGTTTTAGAGCCTTCTGTTGTATAATCAATTGCTTAGTTGTCAATTAATAGATGATAAGGTTATTGAGGGAAGTATATGTAGTTGGATATAGTTCTCTATTTGAAGATGTTGGTGGTGGCTAATGTTAGTAATATATGGTAACTGTTCTAAATGTATATAAGTGTCGGTCCACAACAAGAGCAATGCTCCATTTCTCTCAGTTCCGTCAAAGATGGCAAATGCAATTGGGCTAATGTAATAAAGCTTTTTTTCAAAGAGTCCCCGGAGATCATCTCTACTACTGAAAAAGAATCCAATGCTATTATATATAATAAACGGAGTTCTGCACCGTAAATGCTTTTTTTTGACCCTTCTCACCTGAGAAGGTGTTATCAAATTGAACACAAGCCGCATCGGTCCGATATCAATATTATCACTTCATGAAATAAAAAAATCACAGCCGCACATCCGATCAGGCCGAAGGAGATTTATATCGTTGCCGCCAGTCAATGCTGATCACAGTCTTGCGCAACGTTAAATTAAATCACTGGCGAGGCGGGCTGGATTCGCTTTCGCTTCACAGAGACAATAGAATAATGGCTACAGGGACAATAAGCTACAGTAATATAGGCAGTTACTTTGCCTTTTGCTTTCTTTCGATAGCATTTTTGGTTTTCTTATCTTCAACCCAGCCATTTGTGCTGAGGGAACTCCTGTCGGTCAAGAAGGGCCTAAGCGATAAGGTCGGAGTTTTAGCATTTTCGGACGAAGCACTTTCGATAGTGTTGTGCCCTTTATGGGGTGCTCTGAGCGATAAGATAGGAACTCGACCAGTGGCGACGATTGGAATATTTATCGTCGGCTTGAGTATAGCCCTTTACACCAGCGCAAAAACTGTTTATCCAGGTCTGCTGGTAATGCGACTGTTTTTTGCAGTCGGCGGTTCAGCATGTACAGCAATGATTACGGCAATGTTGACCGAGATGAGCACGTTGAATGCATTCAAGAACTTTGGACGGAGCCAAAGAAGCTTGTCTAACACATTGCCTCATCAATATGCCTATTCTCCGCTGTTTTCATCAGATTCAGAGGAAGATGCGCATCATCATCATCATCATAATCAGAATCACCCTTCGGGGAGTAATCGTAAGAGCCATAATGGGAAAATGTCTGGCTTAGTCGGCGCTTCCACTGGCCTGGGAGCAGTTGGTGCCGTCACTCTGTTATTACCATTACCTGCTAAGCTCGGGTCCCTAAAGGAAGCGTATTACTTAGTAGGGGCCATTGCGATGGTGTCGTCGATTTTACTATTATGTGGGCTATATAGAGACCGGACAAAGTCGATCAAAAACTGGCTGCGGGGATTACCAACGTCAATCTCAATCTTCGACGAGGCAGCGTTGAATTTGACGGAGGATGATAGCAAAGTACCATACACCGAACTTATCAAGGAGGGGTTTGCTGTTTCGTTTGAAGACCGTCGAATCTTTGTAGGGTACCTTGGCGGGTTTGTGGCGAGGTCATCGACGGTGTTGACGACACTCTTCATCCCGCTGTTTGTCAACATCTGGTTCTATAAACAGGGCAAATGCAAACTTGAGGATGTGCACGACCCGTCCTCAGAGGTGAAGCAGACGTGCCATGACGCCTATGTGTTGTCAGCCATCCTGAGCGGAATTTCCGGAACGGCTACATTGGCATTCGCACCCATCTGGGGGATTCTGAGCGATTTGGTAGGTCGAAATAAGACAATTGTGCTATCAGCAACATTTGGATTTATCGGGGCTACTGGATTCTCTGCATTAGAAAGCCCACAAGATCCAGCTGCATATGTAATGGCCGGGTTTTTGGGCGCAGGACAAATCGGAGCGATAGTGTTATCAATGTCGTTGTGCACGGATATGAAACGTCTATACAGTGGGGCGATTGCAGGAGTGTATTCACTGTACGGGGGAATTGGCATTCTCATCCTGTCGCTTGTAGGAGGCTACATTGCGGATTCGAGGCCTTCAGCGCCATTCGCCATTATGGGCGTCTTCTACGCCCTGTGGATCCTGGCTACACTGTACTCTCAACGAGAAGTGATGATAGACAAGTTGCGATTCCTTGGAATTCAAAGACGAATTCGGCTAATGAACAACAATAACGAAGCTTGAGAGAGAGAGAGAGAGAGAGAGAGAGAGAGAGAGAGAGAGAGAGAGAGAGAGAGATATTACATACTATTACTATTACAATTTTTTTCTTCTTCTTCAATTATAATGGAGCGATGGTAAAAACCCAGACAAAAATTTTCATAATAATATTCGAGTTATTACTACAAGAAATGGTTACTTTAATCCTTCTTTTGGGTACCTCTAAGAAGACCGGTTCTTCTAGCGGCAATAAGACCAGCCTTTTGACCGGAAACAGCTTCTCTAGAAATGGTGGAAGCCTTACCAATGTGTTGATGGTTACCACCACCGTGAGGATGGTCGACTGGGTTCATGGCAACACCACGAGTCTTTGGCCATGAGTTTCTCTTGACCTTGTATTTGTGGAAGGCATTACCAGCCTTAAGGAGAGGCTTGTCAATACGACCACCACCGGCAACAACACCGATAACACCTCTGGCAGTAGAAGGAACAACCTTCTTAGCACCAGATGGCATCTTTAATCTAGTCTTGCCTTCTTCGTGGTTGTGACCAATGACAATAACGTAGTTACCAGAGGTTCTACCCAAAGCACCACGGTCACCAGCCTTTTCTTCAACGTTGGTGAGAATGGTACCTTCTGGGACGGAGGAAAGTGGGAGAACGTTACCGACGTTCAAAGAGGCCTTCTTACCGGCGTAGATAAATTGACCGGTGTAAAGACCTTCGTTAGCGATGAAAGTTTCTTCACGGATCTTGTACTTGTATGGGTCACGGAATGCAACCTTGGCGAGAGGAGCACCTCTACCTGGGTCGTGGATGATTTGCTTAACGACACCTCTGATGTATCCGTGACGTTCGGCATAGTCGTAGGTTCTGAGCTTAGCAGCACCCTTTCTCAAACGGGTGTGAGAGGTGAAAATGGAACCGGCACCTTTTCTTTGGTTACGAATAACTCGACCCATGTTTTATTATACTTTGGCGGTGTGTTACGAGATTGGTTGAAGAGTGAAAATATCCTTAGTCCTTGGTGAGTGTTGTGAGTGCGTCGTTTGGGAGAATGGAAAAAAATCACAATTTCCTAAAACGGCAAGTCCCAGTTGGGAGAGACTCACCAAAAAACAGGTTTTCTCAAGAAAACAGTCACGATGTTACCCACCATTAAACACTGGAATTTTTTTAGTTATTTGTCTGTGCCCTGTGTTCAGCCCCACAGAGACAGATAGCTTTGCTGCTGCTGCTGCTGCGGCGCGCATGCTATTAAGATTTTGTTGCTTTCTTTTTTTTGGAGGGACATATATCGATCAGAAAAATATTAAAATATATATAAAAAATTGGCCGAAACTGAAACTGCCATATATATCAAATGGTTCAAGCCGCACGTCGATAACCACGTGACCTTATATATATATGTATATTATATGGGAGATTTTATTAGAGGTTTGAGTTCATGACTGAATGAATGATAATAATAATTATTGCAATTGGCTACGACTATATGAGAGGAGATTATTTGAAGATGAGATCCAAAAAGAAAAAAAAATATAGTCAAAATAAATACATAGTAGTGCCACTTTCTTAGTTTTCTTCGTGAGACTTGCTGGATTCCTTGTCATCAGAAGGGTTTTCTTCAGCAGCAGCAGCATCATCGGCAGAATCAGCGGTAGTGGTAGTAGCAGCAGCAGCAGCAGCGGCAGTGGCCCCTTCGGTCTCCGGTTCAGGCTCCGGTTCTTGCTTAGCGACCTGAACGGCGATAACGATATCCTCACGGAACTTTGCCTCGTTGAATTTCTCAATGGCAGACTTCTGGGCGGCTTCGTCGGCAAGCTTGATAAAGGCATATGTCTTTGGAGAAACACGGATGACGCCTTCCTTTGTGAAGACACGTCTTGGAGGGGAGGCGGCGATCTTGATATTGGAGGGGTTGATTTCCTTGAAGAATTCCTCCAATTCTGGCTTCTTGACGTTCTTTGGCAGACCAGTGACGTAGATAGTGTCAGTGGAATCCGGAAGGTCCTTGGTCTTGACAGTTCTCTTTTTCTTCTTTGCGTCCTTTTGCTTCTTTGGCGGCTTGACGGCCGATTTGGACGAAGTAGTGTCCTTCTTGGACTCGTCAGCCGAAGCATCAGCAGAATTCTGCAAAGAAGCGGAAGAAGAAGAAGAAGCAGCAGCAGTAGCAGCAGCCTCCTTGTCCTGTTGCTCCTTGGCAGGCTTCTTGGTAGCCTTTGTGGCAAACTTGATCGACAGCTGTCTGTCCAACAGGGTCGCACCTTGCATCTTCTCAACTACGGCTTGTGCCTCCTCCGGGGTGGAGAGCTCAACAAAGGCAAAGCCCAGCTTCTTGAAGAAGGGTTTCCCATTTGTAGACGTTTTCTTTACTTTAGGAACGTTCACGGTCACAACGGTGTAATCAGAGAACAATTCCTGGATCTGTGGCGCGGTAGCCTTAAATGGCAAATTACCAACATAGACTCGTTTGGTCTCCTTTTGTTGTTGGTCAGAGGTACCGTTTGCATTAACGTCTGTAGACATGATATGAAGCAATTATAAGAAAGCAAGACTCAACTACTACTCCTAGTTGTTGTGTTTTATATTTGGCCAATTGACGATTTTGGGTGTTGTTGTTGCTGGAACACAAAACGGGGAGATGATCGTATTTATTATGTGCCGTGGAACGTCATCGAATTTGGGTCCGCATAAAAACAACTGACCACACAAAATTATACGCGATGGGCCTATTGGCGGGTTTTGTTATCCATTAAGATTATTGTTATTATTGGGAGAATAGGGTTAGGTGTTTGCAACAAAGGGGGAAAATGGGAAAAGCCGCTCGCTCAACTTGTCTCCACCGGGGGGCCGAGAATAGCAGAGTGAGCGCAGCGAAGGGACTTGTGGAATATGGAAAATAGCGAAACTAATAATAAATCAATTTATTATCATTATTTGGGGTTGTTTTTGAATTGTGTTTAAGCAGAGGTGGATCTTCCGAGGGAAAGAGCCTTGGCGGTACCGTGAAGAGCGTGCTTGTGGTTTCTTCTGAACTTTGGATCAACACCCTTCATAGAAGCGTATCTTTGGGTCTTTGGCTTACGGATACCGTTTCTGTGAGCCTTCTTGTTTTGGTTGTGGTTGGTGTGGTTCTTAGACTTGGACATTTCTGCAAAATTTCACTCGATTAATACAAACGTTTCCCTTGGTTTCGTCTCGTTCAATCTAATACTCACCTTCTATCTGTGATCGTTGACTTCGTTGACAGTGAAAATCAGAAAGCTCCGTTCGCCGGTCATTTGGGACAACCAACCCTCGAACGGGCCGTCGTATATTCCAGTCCGAAAAACTTTCGGGTCCGCTTGCCCTAAGCCCTAAAGAAGGATTTTTTTGGGAAAAGTTGAAGGCCGCTGCACATGCGGCGTGCGGCGGTGACCATCCATCTGCGGCTGCCTTTATTTTCCATTTTTCTCCGGAAGAGGAAGCATGAAAGTCAGTTAGGCAGTTAGGTACCCATCTAGCTAGGCTTAGGTAGTTATGATAGCTAGCTGGTGTGCGAGGCATTTGGGGGTAGTAGAATAACAAAAAATTGATGGAATGTCTGACATTAAAATACACAGGACTATGTTAACTTATTTTGTATACTTGGAGAAGAAGGATGGAGCAACTTCGTGGTTGATACATTCTTGCAAGTGGAAGCTAGAAAAAGCGTTAGTGATGGCCAACAATAAATAATTATGTACAGTGTGTCATGAAACATACAATTCTTCAACACAGTCTAAAAGGTCAATTGTTAGCTTGGGATCTTCAAAATTTCAGCAAGAGTTCTATACGTACCTTCTTTGTATTCCTTTTCAGCGTAACCTTCTTCCTCTTGTTCCTTGAACACTCTTTGTTGACATTCTTCAAAGTGGTGTAAGGCAGCCTTACAAGGACCGTTGGCAGCAGCTACAGATCATGTTAGTTGGGATGGGTCCCCCTCGTCGATTTAACTCATTGAATTTTCACACGCATACCTTCTCTAACTCCGTCGAAGGCATCTTCAGCCTCCTCTTCGTCTTCATCGTCATCTTCCTCCTCTTCTTCTTCTTCGACTTCAACGTCTTCGGCCTATCGATACAATCAGTTAATCTCAAGTCCCCAGAAAATTCACACAAAGCAATCATACTTGTTCTTCAGCCTCTTCTTCCTCAGCCTTGGCGACTGTAGGAACAACGGACTCTAAAAGGTCACTCCAAAGTTCAGTTAATCCCATTATGCTGTGTTTCTATTGAATTGGTGGTGGTAAAATTCACTAGTGTTTGGGAGAAGTTGGATTTCATCACTCTAAAGCCTCGATCGTGATTGGCCAAGAGTTGGGCGGTAGGAACCATCACGAAGCCTCGCAGAGCTACCTTTTTTGCTTCTTTTCGGAGAAAAAAGAAGCCGCCGGAGGCACTCTTCTTTCCCCGTATAATTTTCAATATATTTAATCCATAGACCAATATAATATACTATTCTACGTCAGGCCATTCGAGCCCTAAGTACTCGTCGAGTTCAGATTTGTCCTCCAGTTCAAATGCTGGCAGAAGATTCTCCGCCACAACATCGTGGAGACTTCGGGCAATGGCCATGACCTCCTTGTATTGACGTCGTAACTGCCGAATCCGTTGCTTTTGGGCATTTATTTCCTCATCAGACACGACGGCGGTAATTCCCGACGAACTTTCGTCTATCTGGATCTGATAACTTTCGGTTTCGTTCCTCAGCTTGTCGATTGTGTCTGCAACCTGACGATCAGTTGGCATCTTGCATATCTCGGCCAATTCAGTCTCGAGCGATTGGATCTGTTGAGATAGTTCAATGTCGCGGTTCTTCAATCGTTCCAATTCATCCTCATCGCAGGCCTGTTGTTTGATGCAGTAGATTGAGACCTTGTTGTAGGTTTTACATATGATTTTGCCCTGAGACTCGAGCGAAGTGAGTGCTTTGGCGATTTTAGGTTTAGACACAAAATTATGCATATTCGTCGTAACATCTGCAGCGTTGTAAGGACGATTCTGTCTTGCCAAATAAGATAAAATTCTCTCTTCAATTTGGCTTTCATTTAGAGCTGTTTTCGGCGCCATGTTTTTGTGTTCAAAAATGTAAAAATATGACCTATTAGTGATATTATTTTATTTTGCGGGTATCAAAAATCTAGTGCAAAAAGCAGCGTCTATTTTTTTTCCCACACTTAATAATAATAAACCTTCGCGACATAAACGGAGACTCCATTTGTCTTGACCCATTAATTGAATTTTATTAAACTTGTTTTTTTGTAATGAATCAGCAGTCGCTGCAAAAACCTTGATTATTATAATAGTTACAGATATCACAGTTTGAGACATGGTTCGCATGCAAGTGTATGAGTTTCCCTTCTCTCATGACAAGATGTGTATACCTATATATATATAAAGCCACAGAGACCACAGGATAAAAGAAAATTCTGCCGTCAATTCTGATTCTTAAGATGCAGAAAACCTCATTGTTCTGGCTATCTCTGGCTTGTATGGGTTATAGAGCCATGGCTGGCGATGAAGACGAATATGCCGGACTAAACCCACAGGCCCATTATATTTTGGTGGTTTCCAAAATAAAACAGAAGAAAAGTGACAAATATGCCCAATATTTTGGATATGGAATCCTCGGGTACTTTGCCCTGATATGCTTGTTGAGAGCAATTTCAAACCTATCTTATAAATCGGCCACATCAATACTGCGGCGATTTGATTCTCCAATGTGTCGGAAAATTCGTAAAAGGATGCTTCTTCCGGCCACGTTTGGCTACAAGCATTCTCGTCCGCAGTACATAGGGAAATATTCATTGAATATCCCCACAAGACAACAGACGCTGATCTTGATCGGCTATCTGACGATGGTTATAATTTTCATGTTCGTCGGTTATCAGTCCTTCTATTTCCCGCCGAATGCTTACCATGTGGTTCCACCAGATTTGTGGTCTGAGCTGAGTCGTTCCCGCTATCTACATAAGCAGATTTGCAACCGAGCAGGGATTTTGTCCGTCTCACAAGTTCCATTGCTGGTTTTATTCGGTGGAAGAAACAACTTTCTCATGTGGCTAACTGGCTGGCCGCTAGACACGTTTAATGTTTTCCACAAATGGATTGGCAGAGTGATGACCCTGTTGTTATTCTGTCATGCGGTGGCATATTCGACGTTATTGGGCCATCAAACCTACCTGTCAATGTTTAATGAAACCTTTTGGAGATGGGGAGTAGCGGCCTTCTGCTGCGTGGCAGTCATTTTCTTCCAAAGCCTCCATTACTTCCGGTCGTTGAAATATGAGCTCTTCCTTGTTGTACACATTATATTAGCCGTCTTTTTCACCATTGGCGCATATTTCCACCTGAAAGATCAGTATTTCTACCAATATATCTATGCTGGGGGTGCAGTTTGGGCATTTGATAGATTTCTTCGGCTGCTGCGAGTAGTGGTATCCGGGCTCAACTCCAAAGCAGAAATCCGATACCACGATGGGGACGTGATGGAAGTGAAGATTAAGTATTCACGGGTTTGGAAGTTCTATCCAGGCGCTTATGCATTCATTCACATTTTGCGGTGGAACAGATTCTGGCAAAATCATCCATTCACACTGATTGAGTCCCCAAAACCAGAGGATGCTGGAAAGCTAGTGATGTTTATTCGAACCAAAAACGGTTTGACGAAACACACTGAAGACTATATTCGACAGCAGGAATCTCTCTCCAGAAATGTTCGTGTCTTGATCGACGGTCCCTATGGCGCCAGCCATCCAATTGAAAAATATGATAACATTGTCCTATACGCTGGTGGGATTGGAATCACTGCAGTCTACAGCTACGCTCAAAGCCTCAAAAGGAAATCAACCAGAGAGTACCGTATATATCTCAATTGGGTCGTTCCGGACTCTCGCCCACTAGGATGGTTTGGTCATTATCTTGCAGATCTTCACGAGGATAGTCGGTTCGAAATCACCGTCCATATTAATGGTGGTAGGGAAATCGGTCCTTCAGAAACTGGAAGCTGTCTTCAGGAGAAGAGAGAGACCTTTGAGTCCATTAATCTGGACAACTTTGACAAGAATTACGGTAAACTCAACGTTTATGACGACACCAAGCGTCATATTGATATTGCCAAAGGCTCTACTTGTTTCCTTGTGTGCGGTCCAGGTCCAATGAATGATGACATCCGAAAGTCCATCGCTGACAACATTGATCTCTCCCCAGATCGGGTTGACTACTTCGAAGAGTCATTCTCCTGGTAGATTGTCATATATATTTCCCCGACGTATAACTTTTAATTCATTTTCACACATGTGTTTCACGTATGTCTTCTCTGTTGATATGGTCATCTTAAATAAACATTTCAGATATTTATCTGTAAGGTTTCTGATAAATTAATTATATGACATTTAACACATACCGAACCATTTCGTATTATGTTGCATTTCCCTGGGTCATATATATACATACTAGTTTTAAAACAGATATATGTGTGATATCTGCCACAACCATACAATGGCACATATCTTATATTCTAAAACCATTAAAACCATCCAAACAGCCCTTTCCAGACAGAGTCTTGCAGTTGTACAAAACCTCGAAATTGGGCAATTACTTCAATCTCTTAGTGACGTCATCAATCAAATACCGAATTCAGTAGAACTAGCAGTCATCATTCCAAGAGTCCGACAGCCGCTAAATCTTACTGAAAGACATGTAAATATAACTACTTGGGAGTTCCAATAGCTATCTTTCCATACTGATAAGAGATAGATAGGGAAGCTTAGTTGGGTCTCTGGAAGTGTACAGACACTTCGAAACACACTCGCCGTTTAGCCGCAGCAGATCAGCATAGCAGTAACAGCCGCAACAAACTTGTTCAGTGACAAAAAATAAAAAAAAAAAAAAATTAAAAGAACTGCGGGGAACAACAAAGACATTTAAATATTTCAATTTCGAGTTCCCCCTCAAATTCTGGTGGAGAGACATAAGTTGAGGAGGAATTGTTTCGTCATTATACTTGGCCAAGCTTGACAGAACATTTGAACAGTAGCATTTCTTTTTCCTTTTTGTTTAGCCGACCCTTTTCTTTTTCCTTTTGCATCAGGTTACCTAGTGCAGTATTTTATCTAACACAAAAACCTCCCATTTTCTCTAATCAAAATTTCCCACAAAGTGCGTATTACTGGTGGATTCCACTCAAACATTTGCTCGTATTTATTACACATTTGAAATCTCCACGCAAATGGTTGAACAGGACATAGTGGTCCCGCCATTGCGGGCAGCCATTGCAAACGTAGCTGGATCAACCTCGTTGGCATGTTGGATTGTTTTGCTGTTGCCGCAGCTTATCGAGCAATGGAGGACCAAATCAGCAGATGGAATTAGCATTGGATTCTTAGTGATCTGGGCCCTAGGCGACCTTACCAACCTGTTGGGAGCTTTATGGGCAGGATTATTACCGGAAGTTATCTTTCTGGCGGTTTGGTATTGTTTAGCGGACTGTATGCTTATCTTTTCGTGGTGGTATTACAAGAACAATTCTGAAAAGATGGAAATAGAACCAGAGGAAGATCCGACACAACCTTTATTGGATAGACGAAACAGTGCCGCTGCACATTCGCATCACTCACATCTTGAAGAGCATGATACTTTAGCGCATACAATTGAAGAGAGCGAGCAGGATTCAGTTTTCGTTAGAATCATATTGCCTATTCTGTTTGTTTTTGGTGCAGGATTCTTGGGCTACTTTTTATCAAATAAAGATGGCGACGGAGTCCGTCACTCTGAACCAAGCACAAAAGTGCAATTGGGACCTCAAATATTGGGCTATATGTCTGCAGCGTTATATCTAGGGGCAAGAATCCCACAGATCATTCAGAATCACCGAAGAAGATCTGTCTATGGGCTTTCTTTGCTATTCTTCATTTTGTCTACACTAGGAAACTTGACATATGCGCTGCAAATTTTGGTTTATCGCTTTGACCACAAATGGCTGGTCCTCAACTTTTCCTGGCTCTTGGGTTCTTTAGGTACAATCTTCGAAGACATTGTCATTTTCATCCAATTTTACGTGTACAACGGGCAGGATGAATCTGATGGAACCATTGACGATGATCATTAAACTATCTGTATGTATATTTTAGGCGCACATTGATAAATTATTATGTATATGTCGTCTAAATTAAACAAAAAAGAAAAAATAATAATAATAAGATTATCCGTTAAACGGACCAATGATTTAGTTTTCTATAATTTTTGTGGCATAGACATGATATTGACAACCAATGATGTCCAACCTGTAAAGTGTTTAACTCCCTGTCCTTTACCGGTTGCTGCATCATACTGCTCCCAGGCAAACTTAGAAGTCTCCCAGCCGTTGTAAACGGTATTGACCAAGTTCTCTCGGAGTTCAGAATACACCTTTGCGGTTTCCTTTTTGAAAGTTGCATCCTTAGATCTCTCGGAGTAATATTTGAGTGCATCGAGAATCATGTAGTTAATGTTCATCCAAATAGGACCCCTCCAGTAGTTTTCATCCTTTCCATAGTACTCATCCAAGGCAGAAAGAGATCTAATACCAAACTTGGTCCACAACTGGTCAGGATCCCGAATGAGCTTGACAAGAGGACCAACCCGGTCCACTGCTTTGTCTACAGGAATGAGTTTGAGTAAGAATGGGAACAAACTCACATAACCCTTGTGGCAAACCATAGCGTCCTCATCGTAATCATCAATGGTAACATCACAATAACATTGGTCAGCTTCACTCCAATGAAGGTCTTCAATGTTCCTAATAATGGCATTTTCAGTTTTGGCATATTCAGCAGCATCTTCTTCTTCTCCAAGGATAGTAGCAAAATCTTTCATAGCTCCGGCCATCATTCCGACCCAGCTAATCAAATCGACGTGTAATTCACCATCATTTGGGTCCCCGGCTCGAGGATAGTCATCCAGTCCAGAAGTCAGACAATGTTGGCTGGTCCTACCTCTCCATCTATAAGCCTCTGTTCGGGAAAATGCTTCCCGGTCGTACTCTCCAATGGCTCCGCGTTGGGTTTCTCTAAACCATTCATAATGCAATTGGAGGTTAGGATAAACCTTAGCGACAAAGCCCCTGAGAATCTCCGGATTGGAGATAAGCACATTCCCGACGTTCAATTCATTCTCCAAAAAATTTGGATTTCTCCCTTCATAAGAATGGTGTTTATTCACGATTCTCGAAAGCAGCAGCATGATAGTTGGAGGATTAGCGAAATTTGGATATTGAATTTGAAACTTCTCTGGAACCTTAGAACGAGCTTCCGGTCCGAGGATTTGTTCCCGAGCAATCCAACCATCCTTGTCGACTTGATTGAACCAAGAGGCCATGATCTCCAGGGTCAAATCTGCATCATACTCCAACATCGGAATCAAGTGGAAGCCTTCATCCCAGTAAAACCCTCTTGGGAAAAACGATCTTGACGGTACCAAAGTCAATAATTCATGAGGGCCATCTTCAACAATATTTGTCGCGGCGTCACTACCTTCATCACCATCTTCATCAGATTCAACAGCTGCCCTATCCACTTTTTGGTTACCATAGAAATATGATAATCCTCCGGCAAGATTTGAAAACATTTCCTTAGCAAAGGCAACATATTTTTCATCATCGAATGGCGCTTGAAAGTCAAATGCCTTGCGGAACTTGGTATCGACGGTCGCCGCCGTTTCTACAATGTAGTCAGTGATGGTCTGACGAGAAAATATTTCAGAATCCCCGCCATTATAGCTGACATCAAATTCAAATTCTCCCTCAAAAATCTTTTGTACATAATGCAATCGGCCAAACGTTTTCGCCTCGGTGTTTGGCATTGTGTACAAAAGCCATACTGGGGGCGGTTGCTCAGACTCTCGGAAACGATCAGCTACCAGAGCTAATGAATCTTGTGCGAAAGTGAGAAAGATATCTTTAGCCTGCCAAACATTTCCATCAGGTACTGTGAGACTGGTATAGTGACTATTTTGGGGGGCCCGAGTCTTTTCCAATTTATGGCCAGTCTTAGGGTGCCGACAAATTTTCTCATTGTTAGACAAATTGATGGAAAATTTACCAAGATCCGGACTAGCGCCTACTAAATCAACATCCCCCTTGATTCCGCGATTAGTGAGTTCACTCGCAAGCTGGAGTTCTCCCTTTCCTTCTAATCCAGCATAGAAGACCATTACAGTCTTTGCATTTTCATAGCCCTTTCGAGGTTTGCCCTTGACTCGAACAGCCCAATTCTTTCCATCATCAGCAGTTTTAACGAATTCAGTAGTTATATCTACGTGATTGTCTTCATCTCGCATAATCTGGCTTCCGCCAACTCTGGGGTCGTAAGACAACCAACCGTAACCATCCATTTTGTCCCCCTGCTCACAGGAATGTCTCACGTTTTGAATACCTTCAACTTGGTCCCCATTATACCACATTAGTCCTGTCAACAAGGAATTTGGAATTCCATTGGGCCTGACACCGAAATAAAGGTTCGATCTGTATGGCCCCCAAAATAGTGACGCGTTGGATTGTCTGGTGAACTCATTAAGTGCAGCAGAGCTACCGGCTGTTTGTGAATTTGCCAAACCAAAAAGCAGTACACACAATAATGCTACTGATTGCCAAATTCGCATATTTCCTTTTATCTCAAGGCTCCGTGCTTCTGAGCTGTGTGTCAGTAGAGCTAATATAAAGCGACCTGCGCGCCGAATAATCAACACCTGAATTTCGAGTACGTCTACCTTAAAAGTTTAGTTCACTCCTTCGTGGCGAGCATTTCCATACGCAGAACAGTTCGCTATATATATATATACATAACAATTATTTGAGAATATCAAAAGCCTGATTCCTCTGAGGCGTTGGCGGACCGCCCCATATATGATGTTCTACAGTGTCATAATGCATGTAACTCCTTGAACTTGCTTCTATATCATACATATACTATCCTTGTCAAGATCGATTAGAAACCTTGTGCTCTTCTCTTCTTTTTTGTCCTCTGGCTCTGACTGACAGAGGATTGTGTTCGTCGTGCTGGAGAGCCCATAGACACTGATGCAAAGTTTGATGAAGCTGGCGTGGCAGAAGAGGATGCTTTTGAGAACGGGAAAGTTGAATTGGATTGAGTGAGAGAGGGTGGAGGAGGAATATAGCCAGAGTCCAACATCATTGCTGGTTTTTCTTCAACTGGTGCCTTCCCCAATGGCTTCCATCTATAGGAATCTGTTGTTTCATCGTCAGGCCATTCATCAAGCAACATCTCTACGGACGATTTGAGCCTGGTTCTGCATTTGGAGTCGGTATACTTAGCTAAATATTGAACATGGCCATTTTTTGGGGCGTCCGCCTTTTTGTCTGAGAAACGACCATGGTATCCCATACACGACAAAGCCAATTCTGTCGCCATTAGACGACATATATTGCGCCTTCTCATCACAACATCATCGGGAACTGTATCTGAATTTAATGGTTTGACCCATAAGCTGATCAGGTGTTCATAAATATCCGCAATATTCTTGACCTTTTCATCAAACAAAGTGTTAAGTCCGTACGTTAAGGGAAAAACACCTATTTTTGACTTGTCATAATGACGTTGTAGGTCTTCAATCATCGTGGAAACACCTTTCAGATCAGCTAGTAATGTCCCTGGAACGGCCAGTTCACTTAAAGTGAAAATTTGTCGCTTTTTATCCTCAAATTGTTTCTTGATGTTATTATTCAAGTCACCGGCAAACTCTTTTAAGCGAGATTCCTCAGATTCTTCGTCCATATCCTCTGGAAGATGCGCTTCTATGTCATAAAGCGATTTGTAAAGACTTCGGAAATCATACAAATACATATCTTTAGTAGCTTTCCCAGTATTAATGTAGTCATCGCCATATAGGGTATCAGTATGTGAGGGGACAAAATCATCAGCCTCTGATTCGGAAAGTTCCATGCGTTTTGGAGGCGACTCCAAACGGGAGTCCCTGTCTGTACAGTAAAGGTGTCTATAAAGCCCATGTTCAGTAGAAAACCTCATACAACAGAGAACCTTTGGGTAATTGTCACTTTCACTTTCATCATTGAGATCAAAACTGTTATCCTCATCGTCATCATCATTCTCCTCAATTACCTCAATTGGAAGCGTATTCATGGTTTGAGTGACACTATCAGGATTGACTGTATTGTAATATGGGTCATCAGCTGACACTGGAAGCCCATTGGACTGAGAAAATTGGTATACCACGTTAGCAGGCAAAAGTTGAGAATACAAAGATACTATCGCAATGCCATTGATTTCTGAAACACAAAATTTCAAACTAGGATCTTTTGAATGCAAAAAGTGGTCCCATGACAACAACGCTTTACCAGGTACTCTTACATCAGTCCATACCAATTGATCAGATGTTAAAATGAAATTCTCGTTATTGTTCAAGGGAGACTGTGAAATATCACAGATTTGCGTCAGGTTATTAGAATAAGTTAATAGGTCTATGCTGCTGTCGTTAGTTCGTAAATCGTGACACCGTACGTGACGGCGATTTGCAATGATCAGGTTATCGGTCGTAGAACCCCATATCAGTCTGTTCCATCGCGATATATGCTGTGTATTGTTGCTGTGGGGTTCACCAGAGATTATTTTTTCGAATTTTGCTCCGGATTCATCAAGTCCATAGACATTCCACATGCCAATTGAGTCGATAACTGCGGCTTGTGACCAATTGAACGAATTGAAAGTGGAATGCACTTGGTTACCAGCTGATGTAGCTGTGAGCGGTTCTAGCGGTATTTCTGGCCCATAGTCTAATACGATATCGCCGCCTTTCAAAGAACTCTTAACAAAGGTTGTACCGACGTTTGTTCGAGTCAGGATGTAAGGGCAAACCGACGGTTCGGGGTTTGGAGCAAATTGAATTTGTTGGATCGGGCTCTTCATGTCAATGGTGTTTCGTCCTTTTAAAATTGGAACCCTCGCTTGTAGAAAAGAACTTGAAGAAAACTCCCTGTTCCCTTGGAGCAAAGGTTTCTTCACATAATCGAGATTCGTTAGTGCCAATTCAGTTCCACCACTATTACCCTCTACATAAGCGATCGCGCTAGACTGCGGATCGTTCAAAAAATCTGCATCATCTTCATAGGCACTACCATCCCCTGTAGCTTCAGAATGAACGACTGGACCCAAGTCCATTAAGGAACCTCGGATCGGATCGTAGCCATTCGGTGAAATTACACTGCTGGACTCGAATGCAAAGTTTCCCATTAACTCTGACGGGACAAACACATCCGAGGCTGCGGAGTGTCGCAATTGGTCATAAATCGCATGTTTCTCACGTCTTGCATTGACCTCCGAAAATAATTTCACCGGTCGAATCAATGTCCGACTTGATCCTATGTCATAGAATCTATATCCAAGACCATGTTTTCTGGCAAATTGCCAAGGATGCTCTGGAGAAACTGATGGTAGATATAGCCCTGATCCGTCGTGCCCATAACTGACTGAAATTCCACCCTTGGAACTGGGCCACATGAAATCGGTAAAATATAACTGCAGTCAAGTCTTTCGATTATATAGCTTCTTTCCTATAAAATTGTGGCTCCATGTAGCTGTATATATACTCAACTGAGATCCCGGGACAATTGAGGTGTTTGAACCAAACTAATATCATGAAAAGACGAAAATCTGCTTGATTTTGTCCACGTCCCAGTCCTCTGGAGATCAAAAGATAAAAAAAAAAAAAAAGTTTTGCAGGCTGAATTGGGAGTTTAGCAGCGGTTAATTAGGCTTGCAAACCAATTGCTTCTTAACCTCCAGTTTCGGAAATAGATCAAACAATCAAGTAACATAATATATGTGGATTGACACACTTCACTAGAACAATATGTATAATTAAATTGGCTGTATAGTGTATAGTCGTAGGGTTGCCGCCGACAGTTTTCCAAAATTACACAGTGATCGTTCCTTCTACGATTCCATGTAAATATAACGTTCAATCCAATAAGTAAGCTGAGACGACGAATAGAAGTGAGTAATGGACATTTGAATGTAGGATGGCCCCATTCCTCAGTACAGAAGAATTTTTTTAAAAATGTTAGCCCAACACGCTAGGATAATCGTTCGAAGCGTTCGTCCGTCCGATAGTATGCTGGCCATTAATTGGCTCAAAGATAAGGATCGTGAATACAATATTATAAGACTATGAATACAAACTATTATTTTATATTTTTATTTTAACCTTCGAATCTGACATCCCAGCCAACCTTTGGACCAAATTCTGGCAACAAGTCGGCAACATTTTGAACGTCCTTATCACCACGACCAGAAAGACAGATCACAACGTGTTGATCTGGAGACATGGTCTTGGCTAATTTAGTGGCACCCCAAACAGCATGAGAAGATTCCATAGCCGGGATGATACCTTCAGTTTCGGTGAGTAACTTGAAACCCTTCATGGCTTCAACATCATCAGCAGCTTCGAACTGGACTCTACCAGATTCCTTCCAGGAAGCCAATTCTGGGCCAACGGCTGGGTAATCAAGACCAGCAGAAATAGAGTGGGTGTCTTGAACTTGACCTTCTTCGCTTTGGAGGACCTTAGTCTTTGCACCATGCAAAACACCATCATTACCGACAGTCAAAGTGGCAGAGTGTTTTTCGGTATCAATACCTTCACCACCAGCTTCAATGCCTAATAGCTTGACTTCCTTGTCATTAATGAATGGAGCGAACATACCGGATGCGTTGGATCCTCCACCGACACAGGCGACCACTGCGTCTGGTAATTTTCCGTTGTTGAGTTCACCGAATTGCTTCTTGGTTTCTTCACCGATGACAGATTGGAAAGTTCTGACCATGGTTGGGAATGGGTGTGGTCCAGTGGCAGAACCCAAGATGTAGTGAGTGGTGGAAAGAGTAGTTACCCAAGCTCTAAGGGCTTCTGAACAGGCGTCACGAAGAGTCTTGGTACCAGCATGAACTGGAACGACTTCGGCGCCGAGAAGCTTCATTCTGAAAACGTTGAGAGCTTGTCTTCTGGTATCTTCTGCACCCATGTAAACCTTGCACTTCATGCCGAATTTTGCAGCGACAGTAGCAGTAGCAACACCGTGTTGACCAGCACCAGTCTCCGCAATGACTTCAGTCTTTCCCAATCTCTTGGCGACCAAAATTTGACCAAGGGCGTTGTTGATTTTGTGGGAACCAGTGTGGTTGAGATCTTCACGTTTGAGCCAGATCTTAGCACCTCCCGCATGTTCGGACAAACGGTTAGCCAAATGGAAGCTAGATGGTCTTCCCATGTATGGATAGTAGGATCTATATTCTTCCCAGAACTTTTCGTCATTGATGGCTTCGTTGAAACCCTTTTCAAGTTCGGCCAAACAAGTGTAAAGACTCTCTGGGACATATTGTCCACCATAGGCACCGAATCTATCTGGGAAGGCTCTATCAGCAATGTCCTTGAGATGACATTCCTTTTCGACATAGGAGTCTGTGAGACCGAGATCAGCAGGCTTGGTCACTGTTCTGCCTCCAACAACCTCATTGATATAGTTTTTAAGGTTTTCACATCTCTGGTCCTTTTGAGAGTTTTCAATAACATTAATGATGTGGGAGCCAATGACGACACCATCAGCTTCAGATCCAACTAATTTGAAATGTTCTCTTGTAGAAATACCAAAACCACAGGCAATGTAGGTGCTTCCAGCATACTTTCTGACTCGTTCCAATAATTCACCCAAGTTGGATTCGAGCTTACCGGTAGAACCAGTAACACCCATTCTGGAAACAACATATAAGAAGGAATCGGCAATGGAAGCCAATTGGGATAATCTTTCGTTAGTAGTAGCTGGTGCGATCAATGGGATGTAACTTAAGCCTTGGCTCTTGCACAAGTCTCTGTATCTAACCGCTTCTTCTGGTGGTAAATCAACCATGATAAATCCGTTTGCGCCGGCAATCTTACAGTCTTGGACAAATTTCTCCTCACCATATTGAAGAACTGGGTTGTAGTAACCCATAAGAATGACCGGAACATAGACTCCTTCATTTCTAGCCTTCTTGATCAAATCAAGGACTTTTGTCAAATTGACCTTGTTGTCCAAGGCAACAACGTTCGATTTTTGAATAGCTGGTCCGTCAGCGATCGGGTCTGTGAATGGCATACCAAGCTCGATGATATCAGTGCCACCCTCTTGGAGCGCTTTCATCAATGGCACGGTTTCGTCAACTGTTGGATAACCAGCAGTGATAAAAGATACCATGGCATTTCGTCCTGAAAAAAAGAATTATTGTTAGATGTTTTCAAATTCAACTAATGATAAAACTTGTTACAAAATATACTCACCTTCTGAACGGCATCTGGCGAATGTGGAACGAATTTGTGCTGACATTCTTGTATTATTGTTACGTGAAAATTACAGTGTCCCCCGACTTGTGCCTTTATATAATAAATAATTTCTGTAGAGTCATGTCAGTGTCGGCAATTTGTAAGCAGGGTAAAAAAAAATTTGAGCCGCACGTTACAACGATTACTGATCTTTAGTCTCCTCCTAAATTTGAATAAATTGGTCATTACTATTATCCCACATTAACGGTTGGTCTTGAAGTGGTAGAGGAGGCTGAGGCGACTGATTGTTAGTAGGGTTTGAGCTGTTGATATTGTTTGTTCCCTGCATGAAATTCTGGATACTCTGTTGCGTTGCTAGGGCAGAATTGGTATTTGGGTTCGAATTTCCACTGGGAGCTGGCGGAGTGGGCTGAACAGCGGCATTATTTTGCTGAGTGGCCGCTTGTAACATTGGTGAACATTCATTATAAAGCGCAGAAAACTCCGCTACTTCAGTGTTTAGAGTATGTGCCTCTTGCATGCAGCGATTAAATATGGTTGTTGTGGATTCACGTTCGTCGATATGGGCCAAACTTCTAAGAAGATTCGGCAGGTCAAATCTCAATTTGTACATCTAAACAAAGTCAGCACAAATCCTTGTGTCATCAAAAACACGTACCTTTGCTTGAAGCTTTTCAAGCTTCTCCAGCGATTCCTCGTAATTCGGGTTATCGCCAGTTGACATTATAATGTGATGAGAGGGGAAACGATTGGGAGATCAAAGCTTTAACCTTTCCGCCGCTCGCGACTCCCCGCCTCGACACCTCTGCTAACTAACCCACCGGTTTACTATTAGTGAGCTGGGTGCCCTACTGGCAACTCTTTTCACCCGAAATGAACCAAAATTACTCAATTGGGACTATCGTTTAGTTTTCTTTTGAACGAACTAATGCCACCGGAGGGAATTCATTGAGACCACTTAGACAGTTAATTCTCAGTATAGTGGAGTTTCCTTTAGATTGGATACTAAATGCTCTATAAAGCTATAAAAATATAAGAATATATATCAATTACTTTTACTAGAGGCAAGGCTATTATGCAACGAGAGACCAGCACGTACAATTGTCTCACAATGGCGCAGGACTTTACTGTTTTAGGAAAGAATTAAAAAATCCCAGCGCTTAAGAAAACACATATAAAAGAAGCCAATATTCCCATTTTTTCCTTTGTCACTTCTGGATAGACGCTTAAAAGTGTCAGCCACGATGGATTGATAATATGATCCATTATTCTGTGCTCAATTGACAACACACTAATAAGTCACACTACTGATGCATGGGGGTTCCTTTTTAAAATGTCACACGGTTTTGTACGCAGATTTGAATACATGGCGTTCTGGTCTGTTACCAACCTAACCGTGACATACCTTTCTTTTTAAGCTTCTAAATGGTCTACCCCATGCCCAATTCCTTAATGCTCTCTAATAATGCTGAGATTGTTCTTCAGTTCCGTTCCGCATCCGTCGATTGAACTACACAGAGTCTAAATTTCGCACCAGGTTTACACTCAAAAGTTGACAACGGTCAAAAAAAAAAAAAAAGGAAGAACACAAACAAGCAAAATCAGTCTATCTCTTTCTCTGGCGGATTGTGACTTTTTCATTCTCTAACAACCAAGGAGAACCATACTTGGTCTTCATTGTGTCCCAGGAGACACCTACCATAGTTTCCAAGGCTGACTTTTGCAACATCATGTATGCCTTTCCAATGTGTTCTAGAGCTCGACGAACCATCTTTTCATGAGCAAAGCTCATCAAAGCTTTGGCATAGGGGCATTCTTCAGTTTCGAATTGTCTAAGCCAGGCATAATAATCGTTCGCAGACAAGGAATCTAGAATTCTTTGGATATGCTTGTCATTCCCCAAACAAACACTGTATGCTTCGTTTAAATCACCAGAAAAGTGTGCCAAATGGAGAGCATAGAACCCCACCAATTGCGCTCGCTCATCTGAACTCAGGACCCTGTCAAACTTGGAATCAAACAGATGAACTAATGCAGGGTGATAGGTTTGATAAGAATGCCCGAGAATTGCTACTTTGATGCTGAAAATAAAAATGTCCTTTGTGAATTTGTCCACGGGTAAAGGCAATGTCGCCTCTCTCAATTTCCTCAACGCAATCAATAGTTGATCAAAGTTCCACTCAACCTTACTCGTCTCCTTTTTGGTAGTTCTGCCAACTAATTTTTTGGAGAGCTTTATCAACTCGACATCTCCACCGTTTTCACAATATCTCAAATACTGCCTCTGGATCAGATGGAAATACTCCTTTCTCCGTCCTTCATCTTCCACTAACCGAGAGTCTTCGCCTCGACTCAATAGTCCATAATCATCACCATCATCCCTCCGAGATTTTGGCCCCTTGCCCGAAAACCTTTCTGCTCGTGCTTTTCTCCTCTCCGCTTCACTGACCATATATATCGTCGGATCAATTGTAGTCTCTGTGGAGAGACATAATTCACATACACTGGTCTACGATATACATATTCGCGTATACATCAGCATGGAGGTTTTTTGATAAACTGCGATCAGAGTGAAAGAGAAGAAGAAGACAAACGGGAGTGCAATTGGTCTATTAATATATATATATATCGATATAATGCTTATCTCTTTCGGTTGGCGATGATAATTTCCAAACCCAAAAAGATGACGAATAAAGCACCAAGAATGGTGACTTTGAATGCACTTGAATAGCATTTTCTTCCTACTGTACATTGAGAGTGGCCCTCTCCATCAGAAACGGAATTTCTGTCGTAATAATAGCCAAATAACATGTTAAACATGTAAGAGACAGTCAATGGAGATAATGCCAACAAACCCCAATTCTGTGAAAAGTGCTTCATACCAAAGGAATCCCCAACAATAGTCGGATAGGATCCGTAACAAATGCCATATGCAAGTCCCGTGGCGATCGAAATCGTCCATAGGCTAGAGGCATCACTAACAATCAAACCGGAGATCTGTGCCAGACAGCTAATAACTCCAGCCCCGACCAACAACCAAGTTCTCTGGCATTTGTACTTATAGCTGATGTAATCCGACAATGAACCGGCTAAAAGCCTTCCTGCAAAACTAGAAAGAGAGATCATTCCGACTTGTACAGATTGCGTTTGCTGCACTAAAACCGCATCAACCTTGGAGTTGGCACCGCCCAATAAGGCACGGACACAATATCCGCATGAATAAATGTACATTTGTCCAATTCCAGCCAGCAGCCCCATCACAATGAAATGGCACCAGAAAAAGCTATTCCTTAGGAGCTGGGATCCATGAATGTCAACTTGGCTTTTGGCAGCATCATCTGCATCGTCATATTTTTTATGTTGGTCCAAGTCCTGAAGTTCAATGCTGCTACTTCTTTCATGTTTTTTATGACCAGGAGACTGAGCGTCACTGGGGAAGCTGATGAAACATAGCGACACGAAGAACAAGGCGGTGGGTAAAATGGAAACCAAATTCAAAAATTGGTACGTATCTCCAGGCATGAATATGGATGCGATTGTAGACAAGAAAAACGCACTTAAACCAAAAGCAGCCATTGGAACTGATGTTGCAAAGCCACGAGCATTTGGAAAATTCATCGCTGCACATTTCACAACTGCAGAAAATGTGAAGGTTGACCCTGAACCAACAACTAATAATGCAGTAGCCAGAATTCCAACCGTATCTATTTTGCTAGCATAGCATTTCTTGATAATGGTATAGCCAATATACGTTGCTAATCCACCAATAAATATAGGTAGCTTCGGTCCGTGCTTATCAACAACGACGCCTGCTACTGGGCCAGTCATGGCCATTCCTAAATTTCCAACCATTCCTATGAATGATGTACTAGTAGCCGATAATGATAGCTGACTTGCTAATTGTGGGGCATATGCCGAATACAGGTACATCGTACCGCATCCCAGTCCTGATTTTGAGTTAACCTTTCTCTCAATCCCACTTGTATAATTTCTATCTAATCACTTTCTGTACTTACCCGATAGAAAGCAGGCCAATAGCGCTATATTGTTCTGCCTTCTTGAGCGTTCTTCTGTCATTATGGGTGTATAATTCTATATATGGCCTAGTCTATCTCTCGCGTCGGGACACGTAGACACTGATATTAAAAATGTGTGACCCCCCCTTTTTTTCATTTTTTGTCATGCAATCTGCATCAGCCGCATAGTCATTTATTTTTCTCGAATTTAATCAGAATAGTCTGTTGTAGGAATCGAACCCAAAGTCTCTCATATTTATTTTTGTTCTATTTTCTGAAATTTGGGAAATTTCATTTTTCACGTTGAAATAGACTGGAAAATGCTGTTGAAAAGACATGCAATCTTCAAGCCTTTCAATAGGTTCTATTCGACAACCTCGGATCCATTGAGAATTGCATTCTTCGGTACAGATGTTTACACGAGGTATTCCTTAGAGGCAGTCCACAAATTCATGCAATCTCAGGAAGGGAACATTGCCCAGCTGGATGTAATAACCAGACCTCCAAAGAGAACTGGAAGAGGTCGAGTACTAGTCAAAGAGGCACCCGCTGGGGAATATGCTCATGATCACGATATAACTGTTATTCGTGCTGAAAAAGATAGGGAGATTATTCAATTGGCCGAAAACGGTTATAACCTGGCTATAGCAGTTTCTTATGGAAAATTCATTCCTGCAGAATTCCTCTCGAAATTAAAGTACGGAGGGTTGAATGTCCATCCTTCTCTCTTACCAAGCCTGGCTGGCCCAGCTCCAATTCATCACGCATTGCTGAATCGTCACCCTTATACTGGGGTAACTGTTCAATCTATGCATCCAGAATTGTTCGACAGAGGCCGAATCCTAATACAATCCCCCCATGTTCCAATTTATGAAACTGACACGACACCTTCTCTCTTGAAACGCTTGGGCCCAATTGGCGCAGATCACTTGGTCGAGGTCCTCAGGACACGCTTGTACGTGGATCCATCCTATGGAATTGAATGTGGCTATACTCCATCATATGCCGGCAAATTGACCACCAAGCATAAACGAGTCAATCTGGAAAGTCAAAACTTGGACGACATATTGCTTCAATACAGGGCTCTTGGTCCGTTACATTTCTTTCAGCATGCTTACTCAGTCAAAACGAAAAAAGACATTAAAAATAAAGTACCCACTGTGAAACGATTAATTGTCAACGACGTTCAGGATGCAACCTTAGAATATCCAAATGTTTTTGAACGTTTTTCCCATTTGAAGATTGGAGAATATGCTTATACTGACGAAACTCAGAGTTCAAAATGTATCATCCGGGTCAAGGATGGATTTATATCGACAGAAAACATGCTTCTAGAAGGTTTTGCTTTCCAGTCACCAGATAGATTTAGAAAAGGCGCTCATAAAAGAGGCCTACATCATACCCAACTAATAACGACCTTGAAAGAAGTGGATGATTATTGGAGATGAGACAATGATTGTGAGAATATTTTTCCCATTCGTCGAACAGAATAAATGGGGGACAGGTTTTATGGGCTTAAAACCACCGCCTTAGGGATTCCTGATTATCGAATATTCTGTATCCAAGAATTCACCAGCAATCAACGGCAGTACCATCTAGATCAACTCGCATACGAGGACTTATCAAAACTTGTATATATATTGCATATTACTAATTAAATAACCATATGAATTCTCTATCCCATAATTTGATGTTTTCTATTGAAATCCGTTACTGCTATTCCAATCTCCTTGTACAAAAACCGTCGACTTGACACATCGGATATTGGGATGAATGGACCCTGAACCCCGCCTCTTAAAATCAACGCTAATCCAGTTCTCTCCATCGCAATTGTTCTTAGGTCCTGGAATTCTACCTCCCATTCGGTTGTCATCTTAACAATGGAGAGCAGCATAATTCGACTGTAAGTCACCATCACCACCTTATCATCACCGCTCATGTTGAGATGGGCAAGATATTGATCCTTGAAGAACCTACCACTATTGGCCATTTTCAGCCAAGACTGTCCCACTGCTTCTCTTTGGGAATACGGCCGAACGATTCCATCCTTGCCTATAAATCTAGTATATCTGACTTTATCAATTGCATCAGCATCAAAAACTGTGGTAGTATTTCTGACTCCTTCACTGATACTACTGGCGAAGTCAAACACACCAATAGCAGTCTTGGTTGGCAACCCAATGATTCCCTTTCCAATTCCCTTCAAGAAGCCTTGTGCACCTTCCCTATTTGCACCTTCATATGGGGACAGAGCCAATCCACTTACGCCTGAAGTAACACCCTGCAAAAGAGAATTTGCCCCAGTTGTTAACCCATAAAGCGCATGTTTTGGCTTATTTCGATTTTGGTTCATTCGCCTCTTGTTTTGGAAGTTTTTGTCTAAAGTTGCAACAGATAACCCTTTAGATATGCTTCCGGTTACCTTAGAAATGGAATCAGAGACACCGAAAATTGATTTCTTCATGAAACTCAAACCACCCTTAGCAAGGCCAATACCGAGCTCTTGAGGACTATCATTCAAAATATATCCATGGTATGGTTCATAGAACATGTCCATAAACCCGGAACTCAAATTATTAAATAATCCAACAGGATTACCGATAAAATCGGCCGACCCCAAGATCTTGTGGATTTGATAAATAAATTCTTGACTGTAATGGGTTTGAACAGACTGTGCAAGAAGCGGAAGTGGCGTCCTAACATTCTCCATGATCAAAGCGTTCAACTTCACTGGCGCATCATTAATGTTTCCAATAGCCATGGTGAGAATATTGAAGAAGAACATCAATGCATTATTCGAAGGAGGCCTTGATTCTACATTGACCCTTTCAGTTCGGACAAATGATAGATCCATTTGTGATGGCTGAATATGAAGCATTTCGAAATAAACATCTAAGCCTGATGTGTCCCTGACTGGCTCTGGAATATCCAACGTATCATCTAAGATAATACTCTTTTGTGTTTCATCAGACTCCTCAAATGCTCTGGCAAAGTCCATCAATGAAAAGAGGAAATCCTCATCAATTTCGCAGGTCATCTGTTGTAGCAGCACCGTAGCGTATTTAATGAACACAACTCCATGATCATCATCTTTGACACGTGTAATTGAAGCCGAATAGGTTGGATGACTTTCCATGTCAGTTCCTGTCTTTGGAACGACACTTGGGAAAAGAACAATTGGATAGATACCTCCAAACAATTGATTATCGATTTGTAGCCATTTCATCTTCATGCTGAAAGTCTCATATAACTCAGAGGCCCTATAATTGAATTCAAACCCTCTGAATGTCACATAGCATAGTTCGATTAGTCGTCGGTTGATAAGCGAGATTCCAATGCCCTCCAACTTAATATTTATTTTAGTGGAGTTTCCACTATCTTCTTGTTCTTGGACACTGAATAAATCAGCTTGAGAAGACGTGGCACTTGCTTGAGACGTGTTCTTCAACTTATACATGCTTGTAGTTGGGTCGTAGTTATCCAAAACCAAAGTTTGTGTAGGACCATCAGCGACCACATTCAGATCAACAATGCCACCAGGCTTTCCAGGAACATTTGGTACTTTCATTGGTGGGAGATTACCAATTTCAGCTAATTGAACCTTTCGCCGTTTGCCGTTACACTCAATGACAATTTCTTTCATTGGAGCAGATGGATAATCCCAAGCATAGGGCATAACACTCTTCGCAGGCAGTCTATAACTGATAGGTTTAAATGTTGGGTGGCGTTCAAGTTCAACTCCTTGTTCGTCCACATATGGGTTTGCTTGTCCAAACACAAATTCCATCTTTGTGAAATTTCTGATGGAATATGGCCAACTTTTTCCCGCATCGGATACATGAAGATAGAGAGTAGCTCCTTCCAAAATGACATCAATCTTGAGCAACACATATTGCGACGTAGTTTCAGTAATCTTGTGAAGTTTCACATGTGTCCTACCAATATTAGTAACTGTGAACGGTGCTGACCATTCCAGCTTAGATCCTGCAAAACTAATGCACAATTGCTTGCTGTCACCCTGTCTGAGAAAGTGAACAGGTTCTATTTTGCCAGTCGGAACCGAAATCGTCTGTTGAGTATTAGGATCCCGGAATAAAATATCCTCCTTCATTTTATTGCAAAGAATGAATCTAGGAGCAATCGTTATTATTTTGGTCAAATGATTCTAGAAAGAGGTTAATGGCTGCTGATTTTTACCGACATAAACACAAAATACTCACTTTTCCTTGACTCTCCTCACAACTGACTCCAACGTGAATTTCATTTTGTCCATCGTTTGATGGAATTACAACTTCATAATCACTACCCAATGCTTCAAAACTTTGAGGACCACTCCATTTTGAGTCTCCAACCCTCAATAAAGCTCGATTGGTTCTATCATCCTGTTCAAATGACCACATCTTTGGAACAGCTCTTTTAACAACACCTAATAAAATAGCCAATTAGCACAAAGAGAAAAAAAAAGTTTCCAATGATGAACTTACCTTGAACTCCCGATAGCGACGATACAGATGACACCCTTGATGTTGCAACGTTGGTTCGGGTCTTGATTTGCATATCCAGACCTGTTTTGTTTAAAATCAAATAAGGCGAATAAACGACCACTTGATTTCCTGTTTTTGAGGTGCTGTAAAAAAGTTAGCAATTTGATGTTGATAAAACAAGCATCCAAACTTACGAATAGCTTATCATTAATATGAGTTTTTGGCCATCATTTGACCTCGTCACCAAACGTCTTTCTCTCTTGAAATCACTTGATGTTGAATTTATAACGGCAAAATCAGTTTGGTCATAACCTGCCCCTTTAGGATGAACGCTGAGCAGAAGGAGGTGAGAAAGTTGGACAACATGAACAGGACTAGTTGCTCCGCGCTTTAAACTATTTGTCCAATCAGTTTTGTTATTCTTATCATAAATCCTGTAATCGAAGTCAAACGGTAGGTGGTTGATTATTTCAATCGGTGCTGAAATTATAACAGACATGAATGGGTACATTTTGGCAAGGGGTGTGGTATTGTCATATTCTGATTCAACTTGGAAATAGAAGTAGGACGTGTCCTGGGCAGATTTTGAAGGACATGTCATGGATAACGAGTCTGACAATAAATTCTTCCAATAGATTTTTTCCTTGGCCCATGTAAATCCTAAACTTGATTCAGGCTTAACTTCAATTGGATGATCGTATGCATATTGAATTGGGATTGCCCTAGATGAATCTGGTGCAATTGACCAAGTTAAAGGATCACCACCATCAACAGGAGTCACTCTTGCTTCCACACCGAAGTGTGTGTTATTATGAACCTTCAGAGCTGATCTAAGCACAATCATTTTCAAATCCTCTTCCAATCTCACCTCACAAACCAACCGATGAAGAACTCTATGTGTTTTTGGGTGTAGAATGTGCGGATGCTCACCGACACTTGTAACAGATACATTTCGAACCGCATCATACGGGCTGTTCTTTAATCTGACACCCAATGTAAACTTTTGCATATCAGTGCTCAAATTCTCTCTCATCACATTCCAATCATAAAACCGCCAAGGGATATCGGCACCATCTTCGATTGACGCACAGTTGTCGGTGGTACTATCGTCGCCGTCGGCCCAAATTTCAATTGGATAACCAGTCTCATTTTTCACACGATATGGCGCACTAGACTCTCTTGGTTTGGTCAAGAAGTCACGTTCATCGCTCTTTTCCTGCATATATTGCAATGACTTATTAAGCAACATGATTGTTTGAGCTGTTAACGTAACTTCCATCATTCTCCTGGAAAAGATGTTCACAAACATTCCCTCATTTGCCGTGGTTTTCGATACATGGAGTCCAATATCCCATGTTTCGATCAGTGGTTCCCAAGCAGACTTTTCAAAGTTATATATATTTGTGAATGTTTCAGTTCCAACATCCACCTTGAGATCAGAACTCCAATTTCGGGCAATAGCTGTGAATGGTTTCACTGACATGTCCATCATCGGAAGTTCATGATACATGCCAATTATCACAAATCGTAAACCTTCGAACTCCGCATTCAACTCTTCACCACGAAGTATAGTTTCACCAACTTTAGGGTCCCTATTCGCCGGGGGTAACTTTTTCTGAGTTTTCTGAGAGGCTCTAGTTCTTATACTTTTTGAAGCCAATGATTTTTTGAACTCTCTTTTTGAAAACATAGAGTATTTTGGCGTATCATTGTAAGTGGTAGCAGCAGGAGAAGTGGCAGAGCTGCCACCTGAAAGGGCCGAAGCTTTTGTCATAACGTCGAGCGCTAAAAGCATATCTCGAAGGGATAATCTCAAAACTACTGGTTCAACAGAAATTTGGATCGACGTCAATTGATGTCTTGTATCTGAACCCCTAGAGTCCATTGACATTGTGAACGAAAAGTCATCGACAACTCTTAATCTTGACTCGTCAAACTTATTCATTTGACAGAGATACATTCCAATTTTGCTCACAGAGAGTGTAGTTGTGTTGCGTTGAGAAAGGACCAATTGCTCAGTCTTGAAGACAATTGCTTCTGAATCCAAAGACGTTGGGTTTGCCAGAAGAATCAGTGAGGCATCAACAATATTAACGTTAAAGAGTAATTCGGAGGTTTCAGCAGGGGTCATGTCCGATTCAGTTATAGTCGAAACTTCACCATCTGTTTCTTCATCATCGGATTCTTCATCAAGCTCATCATCGTTAGACGACTCAAATCCGCAATCCACAAACTCTTTAAGAGCAAGTAGGTAATCCAATGCCAAAATCATCTTAGGAGTATCAATCGTAAGTAGAGTATCGATATTCCCTGTAGGTCCAGGAGCCTTGGCAATTCTACACATAAACTGAGATTCGCTGTGAGTAACTGAAGGTATGATCTCAGTAAATTTGTTATCTTTTACTTTACGGGTATCATATACCGTAAACGAATGAACATGCACATCAGTTTCCCAAGCATCGTTATTCTTCATCCTGAAGTTGATCCCCGAATGGTTCAATGCAAACGAAGAAAGACTCTTTGCATCGATATCCTCTTGCAGACATTTTTCAGTCCCCTTGAAAAGTGTCAACGATATATTTGGCGCTTCGAAAGAGAAATCTAAAAAGTCCGATGACGAAAGGTCAGCAACTGCGATCTGCCCGCCTGAGTTCCCAAGCGATTCAATTCTTTTGCTCTGTTTCAGTTCTTCCTCAATTTCTCCAACCTCTGAATCTTCCAACCCCATATCACCAGAAAATATTGCAGGAACGCTGCTGCTGAGTTCCAGCAAATATTTGAACTGTAATTCTGTCAACTTCATCTTAATATCAGACATAGTTCCATTAACAACCACTGATGGCCGTTTCATTCCGTCGTAAGCTGTGATGTAAGATATGGCAAAATTGATATCTAAATTGTCAATAATTTCAAGGAATTGTGGTTCGTTCCGTTCAACCAACAAGTTGGTGGTCAATCTTGTATTCCTAATGCCGGCAGAAACAGAATTAGAAATTGGTTTGCCGGGCTCATCCTCGAGCTTTTCAAAGGAATTTTGTAAGTATATTTCACCCAAATTCACTGTCAATGTATCACACTGAGCATCATCAGTAAACTCCGGCAGAGCTCTTGGAAATACCAAGATAGGAGTATTTACAAGTACATCAAAATGTATCTTGTCAGCATCCTGTATTTGGTTTGCTTGGTTCATGGCCACTTGTCTCGCAGAGTCATACAGTCCCTTCATCTGCAGTACACGGAAAAGGAACCTAAAGATTCTTGTAAAAGGTTCCTCAACCACATTTATCCTCATGGAGCCTGCTCGGAAATATATCGAAGAGTTGTATTCAACCTGCTTATTGTTGGGGTCAAACGTTTCATATTTGAAATCTACCAGTTCCTCACCTTCAATACTAATCAACTGTCTGAGCATTGAGTCACGTCTGCATCCTTCATTAACTTCATCATGTAAGCTCAGGCTACCAATACGGGATTCAACTTTCATAGTCTCTTGCACTAATTTAACCCCAACGACCGCCGTATCCAGCTTCATTGTCGCAATTTTTATTCCATCATCATTCAACACTAAAATAATACCATTAAGGTTGACTTTAACATCAATTGAAGAGTCATTAACAATATCCGTGGTTTCAGTGACAGCATCTTCAGCAGTTGCTTCTTCGCCTTCAATTTCACCATTGTCATTGGCCTCTGGGTTCGTAAAAGTAGTAATAACAAAATCCAATAGAGTAACAGATGATTTTGGCGCAAGAACAAACCGCAACGTTGACATCGAAACCTCTACACTTTGGTCAAAAATTTCAGCTTTTGAACCACCATTAGCGATTCTCTTCATCCTACGATACTTCACATTGAACAAATCGTTTGCCTGACCAGTACTATGTCCGGAAAAACTATTAGAATCTCCAGGATGTCTAGATGAGACCATTTTCCGAAGATCAAGCGGACTATTCGTATCAATGTAGTCTTCCACAGAAAGGCTGTTTAAAGTCACATCTGCGAACATTTCATCCGGCATGAAGTAAAAGTCTAATTCAAAGAAATCCAAATTCATGTCAATAAGCGCGACTTGTTCCAAAGTACTTTCGTTTTGACATCTATAGAGAGACAATTCCACTTTGTTCACTCTAAAATTAAATTCGAAGATCTTTTGTGAAGATGCAGAATCCAATGATGTCGTTTGGCTTGATGCGCTTGATTCAACCAATGTGTCCGAGTCCGCTTCAATGTCTTCATATAGCGGTCTTTCTCCAATTAAAGAGAAACCTCTTTCCCTAGTTGGGATTGGGCTAAAGGATTGGCTATCAGGCAATTCTTCGTCTCCATCAAAGTCAAAATTAGGGATGCACCTATCTATGATTTTCATCATGAGCTTATACTTGGCGTCAGACATTGAGGCCCTGAACATAGGAAGTTGACCAGATACCTTAAATTTGGTCAAGCTGTGAGCAGTTGGTAAGATCGAAACTTCCACCAAAAAATCCATATTAATACGATCAATGATGTAGAATTGAGAACTGACTTCCTTATTGTGCAGTTGTTTCATAGTCTCTCTGACGTCCGTTCCTATGAGAAATTGCGTATCATGCAGTTGAAGATTGAACTTATCGTACATCAAGGACTCTAATCTTTTCCAATCTTCATCTGTATATTTCTGCGATTGCTTACTTTTAACTTCTTCAAGAATTTCCCTTCCAACCAAGTCACTTGTAACGCTAATATGACCTGCATCAATGATAGCACAGGGAGACTCCCACTTCGTTACGTCCAATGGAATCACTATCAATGGAGCTTGTATGTCTGTTTTCAAATTGATAGTCTTGTGCTCTTGCAAGGCGTATTCTAAGCCTATTCTAGTTTGATCTCTCAGACCTTCAACTGTAGCCCCCGCGGCATTCATGATAGCGCCAATTGTTTCAAGGTGTGTTTTAGGCGGTTTAAAGAACCGGGCAATGGACTCCACAAAGAGACTATTGTAGAATACCGTCATACTCTTTAACTTAACGAAAAGCTTTGTGTCAGCACTCCCATCAAGTGGGTTGTGTTCTGCAGAAATCCAAAAGAAGGCATCTTCATTGACAGTTTTGGAAACCAGTTGAGAGTCACCACTCTTGTGCTCACACGAATGAGTACCTTCCAATGCTTCTTCGGATGATTTCACAGTGACCACCTGTTCATATAGAGATGAACCCGTCTTATCATCGACTCTGAATTCCTGCAAAGAGACATTGGCCAAAAACGAATCTACTCTTTGATAAAAATCCGCTCTGAAACCATTGAAGCTCAAAACTGCAAGATCCATTTTCTTGCCATGCGGATCAGTTCTCAGTCTGAAGCTACCAGTTCGAAGGGAGGTGCCAACTTCCAGCGTGACCCTATCACGCGGAATATCGATGGCAGAATTAGATGCTTGTTGTTCATCCCATTCAATTGCATCATAAAGCTCCTGCTTCTGTTCGTCTGTCATGTTTAAGTCGTCTTCTGGTTGTTTTGTCTCCTGTGGAGCACTACCCCAGAACCAATTATACCACGATTGTTGCTGTTGTGGTTGCTGTTGAGAAGAAGATGGCTTTGTTCTGGCCTTTTCCTTTCTTAACTCCGCCTTTGCCAAGGAACGATAGAATCTGATGTCTTCATAAGTTAGATCCCATTCAAATTTATCAAGTTCAGCTGTCTCTTCTGGGGTCAAAGATGATCCTTGAGTCTTTTTCTTCTTGTAAAGCTCAATATAACGCAACCTATCATCCCTTCTTTGCTTCATGTAATCCCAACTCCATTCTCGGTTCTTTTGGTGAATTTCGTTTAGAACAACCTTACCAGCGAACTTAAACCACGCTTTGGGGTCCTCCTTGACGGGGACATTAGGTCGATATTTTTTGAATTCCTTGGTCTTCATATATACTCGGAAGAGATCAGCTGTCCAAAGGGCATCTCGATATTGATCCGAGTCAATGACGAAGCCAAGGTCATCAAAGATCAGCTGAGCATTGGTCTTGGGCATCAATGCAGTTGATCCCTGCTTATTCATTGTTATTTTGCCTACACCAGACACTGGTCGCAAGATGTACTGGTTGTGTTCGGACAGGTCCTTGGAATCGTTTGGAATCATTGATTTCAACGACTCAATCCATTGGTCGTCTTCAGACCGCAGTGATTCAGAATCCGTATTCCAGTATACAGCAAGAGAGTTGAGTGTGGCCAGCTTCTTTGTGATCTGAGTAGTATCTTGAATGAAGATTGGATTCCATTCATCATCCGTAGACACAGCAGATAATTCTGAAAGGGTCATACCAAGAGAGAATGGATGGGCAGGTACCGATTCACGGTCCTCATATCTAATATGAATATTCTTGATAGTGACCTGAAGGTTGTCAACAACCTTAGTGACCAAAGAATCAGTGAAACTTTGATTCTTCTGGATTTCTTCCTGGGTCATACCCTGACCAGAAGTTTGATCGAGCAACTCCATATTTTCCAACTTATGTTTCTTCAATTCTTGCGCTCTTTTCTCTTCATCTTCAGCATCATATTCCTCATCGATTTTTGGCGCTGCCAATAAAAAGACATCTTCAATCACAATTTTCACTGGCTTATTTTTCAAGTTGGACCATGGAATCTGAAGCACCAACTCACCCAAATGACCCGCCACAACGTCAATGGGTAGCTTAAATTTATCCAATGCCTGTTATTTTACGTTAATAAGTGTTCTATAGTCTGTTGCTTGCGGATTGTAATCTTACCTCCTTCTTCAAGTCAAGATTCCGCAGTTTGACATCTCCACTCCAAATTCCGATGTTCAATTGCTTCGGGTCAAAGTTTTTTACCTAAATTCCATTAGTGAAAAGTCCTCGTCCATTTACAGCTTGTGTCGACATACGTAGGATCCCTAGTTGTTGTCGTTAGTACTTTGCCGCCAGACAGTTCAAAATAATCACCTGTTTCACATACCAAAAACCTATTCAACAGTGAAGCCACCAGAGACTCCAGCATTGCCGATTAATTTCTAGAGTAAATTCAATGACCTAACGCTCGATATTTAAAAATCTATCTAATAGAATATCCTATATTTTATTAAATGTGTCAATGAAACGTGATAAATGTAAGGTTTTTTGACGCACGCAGCAATCATTTAATTATGCGTTGAGCTCCACACACAATGACCGGCCACCGGCGGCTTGTATGCAGCCTTGTTCTGCAAAAACTCAGCCTGGTCACCTACTCTTGAACTCGAACTAATGAAAAACCCTTTGGTCTCCAACCACCAAACACAATTAAGGCTTGGATTATAATCACTGCACCTACATACACATTGCGACACCGGTCATATCTATAAACACAGTTATCAATAAAAATATGTCGGATCAGGACTCAGATCATACGAATCAGTTTACTGGCGAGCAAGCTGCACCGGGACCGAATGCACAGGGCATGTCAGAATTGGACTTACTATTACCACTGGCAAATGTTGCCCGTTTAATGAAGAACGCGATTCCAGAAAATGCAAAAGTTTCTAAAGAGGCCAAAGAGTGCATGCAAGAATGTGTCACAGAGTTTGTGGCGTTTGTTACGAGTGAATCAGCTGAGATTTGTTTAGGCGAAAAGCGAAAGACAATTAATGGACAGGACGTTTTACATGCTCTAACGTCTCTGGGAATGGAGAATTATGCCGAAGTCCTCAAAATCTATTTAGCCAAGTATAGAATGTTTATCAATGCGAAAGAACGAGAAGAACATGGAGAAGAGCCAATTGATGCAAACGAATTACGGGGCGATGAATGATGAGACAGAACGAGCTGGTCTCTGTATGTTCCCATTTTTTGCTGCTTGACGAAAGAATGTAATTATTATTTATACACGATTATATATATATGTATATATACTCAGGTAATTAACAATGGATGATGTGACGAGAGCTGGGTCTCACAGAGATACCATTTTGACTTGTTTTCGGAGAAAAAACGAAGAATCCGCCGGAGATATCCTGTTTTTTTCCTACTCCCTTGCCTGCAGTTCTTCGAAGGGTCCGCATTCTTTGACAGTTTAGCACTACGGTTATTCCGATGGCACACCGCGCCACCTTTCAATTTTCGAAATGGTCTCCTACCACCCAACTGAGAGGTTATTCAATTTTTCTTCGTCAAACTTCGAGAACGCTAGGAACGGTAAACTACCGGAACCACACAGCACCCATTGATTTCGTGATCACCCAAAATCAACGCACTAACGTTCCAACTTTCTTATTTTATATATCATCTTTTTAACGATATACAACTAACTGCAACAGCATAACCACAGGTCTGTTGCTCGAACGATTGTGAAGGGATTTATACCAAAAGGTCACAGATCACAGGTATCTTGGTAAATCAAGTGATACAGTAATATTTTTGCCACGCAAAATCCGAGAGGTAAGTGAGGTCCAGGTTCAAATTGCCTAATAAATAGTATCTAATCATCGATATTTCTAGTCATGCTATCTTCTCGGCAGGTTATAAGGTCCAGTTTACGGACCGGGCTGCTTTTAAAAAGATTGCCCTTGAGAAGCGCAATACAATACAATAGGTTACAACCTTATTCAAATCAGAAGGGTAATAACGGCAAATCCAGTAATGAGCCATCAAAGCAAGATGAAAATGATAAAGGAACAACAAGTAGCAGCACTAAACCTAAGGGTCAGCCCCAATTTTTTGCTCAGAATTCAAACAATGTGAATGAAAACGAAACAACAACCACTGATAGACACAATGAGAGTAATAATGATGACAAGTCCAGGGAAACCGAGAAGGAGGATTCTAACACTCCGGACTCGGCGGATAGTACCAAACCAAGTAGAAGTTCCCCTCAAGGTTTGAAAGGATCATCTTCTACTGGTTCCGGTGGGGTATCTCCGCCTGATGATAACGATGACAAAGCAAGTAGATCTGGCCGTCGTAGAAACAGTGCATCCAAAAGGGCCAATGATGAATCAGGCGAAGGCGAAAGTAATTCAAAACCAGCTAGAAAGCGATCCGGCAGCGGCAGCAGCAGCAGTAACAACAATGGCAATGGCGGGAAACCACCTTCAAGTGTTGGTGGTGGAGACAATGGTAATAGCAACGGAGGAGGCACCAAGTCGACGCAGTTTGGCTTTAAATACGCTACTCCTAATGATAAGAAGCAGGTTTTGCCGCTGGTAATCTCAGACCGACCAGCAATTCCAGGATATCATCGTGCATGTAAAATCACTGATCCAGAAATGGTTTATGCGGTTCGACGTATCTTCTATGATAACTTGGAGGATCAATGCATCGCTGTTTTCTTACGAAAAGAAGACAGCGGCGGGTCTGGTGAAGTACTTCAAAACGTTAACGAGGTCCACCCTGTCGGAACTTATTGTAGAATCGGCGGTGTCTTTTCCAGATATGAAGATGGCCAAGATGGTTGTACAATTACTTTACTACCACTTTCCAGAGTCAAGATTGGTGAGTTGATTGAGCCGGCCTCCGAAAGCATCAACGTTACTGAAGAACAAGGTGGCGGAAACAACTTGGATGTAACTAGCTTTGAAAACACTGTCAATGAAACTGGTTCTTCTTCTGAACCTGGCGATGTGTATTCCCTTCAGGTTCCTTGGTTGAGAGGACTCAAGGTTGTTGAACATGAGGAATATGATGTCCAGAATAAGGAAATTCAGGCATTGTGTGCCGAGATCATTGAAGTGATGAGAAAGTTAAGCCAAATGAGCTCTATATTTAGGGAACAAATTTCTTCGTTCGCTATGATCTCTTTAAAACCTTCGAACGAACAAGTTGGTGACCCAGCAGCTTTGGCTGATTTCTCAGCTGCGATGTGCGAAGGATCAACGGAAATTCAAGACGTTTTGGAAACACTCAATATCCAAGAACGATTGGAAAAGGCACTTACTTTGCTTAACAAGGAGTTGATGCAAATTTCATTGCAAGACAAATTCAAGAAGAACGTTGAGGTTAAGCTTCAAAGTCGATACAAGAAGGTTTACCTCGAAGAAAAGATGAATGAAATTAAGAAGGAATTAGGAACTGATACCAAGGAACGTTCAAGCAACGTCTTTCGTGAAAGAATAGAGAAATTAACATTACCTGACCATGTCAAGAAAGCGTTTGAAGAAGAAATGGCTAGGTTGGAAAGCACAGATCCATCGTCTGTTGAACACAGCATGACGAGAAATTACATCGACTGGCTTACCCAAATGCCTTGGGGTATTTATTCTGAAGATAGATATGACATCAAACACGCCGAAAAGGTGTTGAACGATCAACATTACGGGTTGAAGGATGTTAAGGACCGAATCTTAGAATTCATTGCTACTGCCCGATTGAGTGGCACAGTTGAAGGCAAGATTGTTTGTTTCTGCGGCCCCCCTGGTGTTGGTAAGACTTCTATTGGTAAATCAATTGCCGAAGCACTTGGTAGAAAGTTCTCTAGAATCAGTGTTGGTGGTGTCAATGACGTATCTGAAATCAAGGGACACAGAAGAACCTACGTTGGTGCGGTTCCCGGTAGAGTAATTCAAACCTTGAAACAAGTTCAAACACAAAACCCGCTGATTTTGATCGACGAGATTGATAAGATTGGAAGAGTTAGCTCTCATGGTGATCCATCAGCTGCATTATTAGAATTGTTGGATCCAGAACAAAACTCTTCTTTCGTGGATACATTTTTGGATCTTCCAATTGATGTTTCCAAGGTTTTGTTTGTTTGTACAGCAAACTATATCGAGAACATTCCTCCACCATTGAAGGATCGTATGGAAATTATTGACATTTCTGGTTATGTCGCAAGTGAAAGAGTGGCCATTGCGCAACAATACTTAATTCCTGCATCCAAAAAGTCCAGTGGTCTTGGAGATGTAAATATTAACTTTGAAAAGGAAGCCATTGAAAAATTGGTTTCTTTGTACAGTAGAGAGAACGGGGTTAGAGGCTTGAAGAAGCTGATTGAGAAGATCCATCGAAAAATTGCGTTAGAAGTCGTCAAGAAGTATGATACGCAAATGATTTCTGATCAAGCTGCTAAGAGTGATGAAACCCTGGACCCAGTGAAGGAAATTAGCGACGAGACCTCTGAAGCCATCAAGGATGTGCCACCAGAACCCACTGAGAAGCCAACTGAAAGTGGAATTACTGCTGAGGAGTCGAGCTCCACTGCAAGTGCCTCTGCTAATCTCATGGGTGGTAGTGCCGGCGGAGCAGCAACTGCAACATCGGCAAACCCTGAGCCCGCTGAAAGAAAAGGTGAATCGAGCACCAGGGCAGAATGGACTAAGATTAGTGTTCCTGAAGATGTCAAAATCACTATTGACATTAATAATCTGAAGGACTATGTTGGACCACCAGTCCATTTGGAAGACAGAATGTATGAAGAGACACCTGCCGGTGTAGTTATGGGTTTGGCATACACTGAAATGGGAGGTGTTCCACTATATGTTGAATCTGTCTTGCAACGACCACTGAGTGCTAAGGATACTCCGGAATTCAGCAGAACCGGTCAATTGGGTGAGGTCATGAACGAATCATCCTCAATTGCCTATTCATTCTGCAGAATGTTTATGAGCAAGAACTTCCCACAAAACAAGTTCTTTGATAAAGCTGTTATTCATTTGCATTGTCCAGAGGGTGCCATCAAGAAGGATGGCCCATCGGCAGGTATTACAATGACTACAAGTTTATTGTCTCTAGCATTGGATCATCCATTGGATTCTACGGCATGTATGACTGGTGAGCTTACCTTGACCGGTAAAGTTTTGAGAATTGGTGGCCTCAAAGAAAAAGTAATGGCTGCCAAACTCGCTGGCGCAAAGACAGTGTTCTTCCCTCACGACAACCTTGCTGATTGGGAAAATATGCCAGACTTTATTCGAGAAGGATTGACCCCAATTCCTGTTAAATGGTATCAAGAGGTCTTTGACAAATTGTTCGCCGATTTGGATAAGCAAGCCGCACAGAACCTTTGGAAAGAACAATTGATTGAAGATGGCAATGCCGGCGACAAAAAATGAATGGATCCAGCGGGTAATTTTCTTACAAAAATTAGCCGCCACTGCCGCCATAAAACACCCGTCATCCCCCGAAAGAGAAAAAGAAAAAAAAAAATAAAATAAAAAATTAATCAAATTCCAAATACAAAAGAACGTCAATATATGTATATAAAGTTGGAGAAGTATGAGATAATTGAGATGAAGAATTTATATAAATATGAAAATAATAAGCGAAATGAGAGAATCATAAATCTGTCTTATATATTTTGAAATTTCCACTTTCCTAAAATGGAAGAATATCGGGCCGATGCGGCGTTGTACCCCGCGCTTATTTTGTTTGATCTGAGTCTCTGGCGGTTGAATTATCTCAAAAGTTTTAAAATATATATATTTATATATAAAGGACGAATAACTCCGAAACTTTTATCCTCACACATATTAAAAATGCTTGCTACCAAAAGAGTTGGCGTTAGACAATTTGTTCGTAGTATTACTACGATTCCAGATTTGAAGAAGCCAGAGCTATTCAAAACTCAAAGTTATGTCAACGGAGAATGGGTAAATGCCAAATCAGGCGAAACCTTTACTGTATATAACCCAGCAACCTCTGAAGCTATTGGAACTGTACCAGAAATGAGCATTGAAGAGCTTCAAGATGCTGTCAAGGCTGCTAAGGAAGCTTTCCAAGATTTCAAGAAGACCTCCAACAGAGAAAGAGCTAAGATGCTCCGACGATGGGGTGAGCTTTTGACTGAAAACCAAGAAGATCTTGCCAGAATCTTAACTGTTGAAAATGGTAAGCCATTGGCAGAAGCTAGAGGCGAAATTGGATCTTGTGTCCAAAACTTTGACTGGTTCGCTGAAGAGGCACCAAGAATCTACGGAGATGTCATTCCATCCCACAACTCTAAGAACAGAATGCATACTATCAAGCAACCAGTCGGTGTTTGTGGTATTATCACCCCATGGAACTTCCCTGCGTCTATGATTGCACGAAAGGTCGGTGCTGCTATTGCCGCTGGTTGCACAATGGTCATCAAGCCAGCAGGCGCTACACCATACTCCGCTTTGGCCATGGCCGAATTGGCTGAGAAGGCTGGTATTCCAAAGGGTGTTGTCAATGTTTTGACTTCAGAAAAGAATGTCAAGGCTTTCGGCAAGGAAATCTGTGAAAATGAAGATATTAAGAAGGTTACCTTCACCGGTTCTACTGGCGTCGGCAAGGTTCTTATGGGACAAGCTGCCTCTGGTGTCAAGAAGGTTTCTTTTGAATTAGGTGGTAACGCTCCATTCATTGTTTTCGAAGATGCTGATATTGATGCTGCAGTTACTGGTGCAGTTGCTTCTAAGTTCAGAGGTTCTGGTCAAACCTGTATCTGTGCTAACAGATTTTATGTTCACGAATCTATTTATGACGAATTTGCTCAAAAGTTCTCTGAAAAGGTTAAGGCTATGAAGGTTGGTAACGGTTTGGAAGATGGTGTTGCTCAAGGTCCATTGACCAACCCAGAATCTGTTGACAAGGTCCACAGGCACGTCACTGATGCTGTTAGCAAGGGTGGTAAGATTCTTGCTGGTGGTGAAAAGTTGACCAGCATTGGTAAGAACTTCTACGCTCCAACTGTCATTGCCAATGCCAACAGCTCTATGGCCGTCAGCTGTGAAGAAACCTTCGGCCCATTGGCTGCCTTGATTAAATTCTCTTCCGAGGAAGAAGTTATCAAGCTTGCTAACAACGTTGAAGTCGGATTGGCTGGTTATTTCTACTCCAAGGACTCTGCTAAGATCCACAGAGTTTCTGAAGCACTTGAAGTCGGTATGGTTGGTGTCAACACCGGTTTGATCACTGAGGCTGCTTTGCCATTTGGTGGTGTCAAGGAATCCGGTTTCGGAAGAGAAGGTTCCAAATATGGCTTGGACGATTACTTGACCGTCAAGACTGTTGTTGAAGCTATTTAATTTAATCAAATAATATAATAAATTGTTAACTATTTACAAAGAAAAAATTAATCACTTGATTATGTTTTTTTCTTTTTTTCCATTGTTGAAAAGAATTCATTTATATCGTCCTCTGTCACAACTTTGCCCTGTTCAGCAAACGGGCGCAAGAAGTTACTGAGACTCTCCTTAATCTTGGAATACGCCTGCATTCCGTCCAGAGCTTTATCTCTTGGTAAAGATTTCAACGCCTGAGCCCCAGCATCTAACAACGACGATGCCGCATCATCATCACGAGGAGGTTCACAAATTTGTTCTTCTTGTATTAGAAAGGGGAATTTCAAAACCAATTGTTTAACATCTTTGTCCTTAGATTTTGAAAGCTCTGATTGAAAATCAGGAACCAAAAATAATGAAAAAGTTTCTTCCAAAAGATCCAACTTTTGTTTCTTGATAGGTGGCTCTTCTGCTTCCTCCTCCTTAGATTTAGTTTTATTCCTAACAATTCCCTCTAATGCGACGTTTTCTAATCCGCTTAGTTTCACAAATACCTCCTTATGCTTGTCGACACACTTCCAACAAACAAATGCATCAAATTGTTCATGGTTTGGCAGGCCTTCCATAGTTTCGTCGTCGTCATCATCGTCCTCATTGCCATCATTATCTTTATTCTCCAATTCATGTTCCTCATCTATTTCGGGTAACGTTTCGTAAACGTTAACTCCTTGAGGATAAGTTTTGGACTTGGGTTTTCTCTCCCGTCGTGGAACGTTCAAGATGCATTCTTCATGGAACCAATCCTCCTTGCATGCGTCTCCCAAGAGGCATTGGAACATTATGCTCGATTCAAGATCATTATATGGACTGTTACAATCACAGAACAACCCTTCAAAATTATGGTTGTATTGGTTGTTTTCCGATGGCTTATCAAGTGCATCAAAGTTTTTCCTCAAATTGCAGCCTCCAAATGACTTCATTCGGGTTGTTCCGCAATCGCAAGTGAAATTCCTCTTCGTCAGCAACTCCACAACATCATGGTTCGAATGACATTGGATTGAGCACGAGTAACAGATCCCGTTCACCTGATTGTCTTTTTTCTTACACGTTAAACACGCAAACACTTGTTGTCTAACCGGCTCGTCATGATGTGAGCAATGATTCGGATCATATGGCATAATATCTCTAGCTTGCTGCTCTAAATCCAGTTGATTCTGGATATAATCCAGGGCGGTGATCGAATCAGGACTACCTGGAGTACTGCTAGAGGACCTTTCGCTCATGCTTTGTATTTTTCTGGGGCAGAGAGCTGTTTTCCAATTTACACGAAACTTGGAACACTTACGCGTTGTACGACGCGATCTACGGAACTTAGCGACGCATTTTACTGCAGCTCGGAGCCTTTGACTTCCAAAGTGAATGAAGCCACTAGATTTCTTTCTCTGATCACAATGCGGTTATTAAATTGCCATTAATTGACAAGCAGTAACCATTTCTTTCCTCTTGACTTAAGAGTAGTCCCAGTGAACCGTTGATTTGATAAAAATAGTATCTGCTCTAGTGTTATAAACAAGAGCTCAACTTTGACTAGAACTTCGTTTTTTGTACCTTTCAAATGTGTAGCCGAAATTCAGTGTAATTCAGAAAAAGTAACTGTGTGATTAATGGTAGAGCCGATTCAAAGAACCTGCTCACTTCACCGCCACAATAGCGCTGCAATATTTTTTGGGATGTGTAGTGGCTTATAGTGGCTGTGCGCCAATTTACGCGTTTTTTTTTTTTTTTTTTAATAGACTTGAGAGGGGCCGGGGCAGGAGTTTGTTTTTCAACGAACGCGCAATTTGTATGTGATCCCGTTGTACCAATGAGTGACTTGCATGCGACGGTGACGTTGGATCCGGAGATAGAGGAGGAGTTTGAGGGGATCCTGGAGGCATTAGACACTCATAAGGTGACTACAGAACGGCTGTTGTTATGCAATGAACGACAGATTTCACAAATGTGCGGTCGCAGCGTGAACGAAGTTTCTCGATTTTTGAAACGAGTTCGGGCAGTCATTCGAGAGAAGTGCGTTAACGACGGGGCCCAGAGCTGTCTGGATATGTACAAAAGTGCGGATTACCAACGGATTTTCAGTACTGGAGACGGGGCGATAGATGATATGCTTCATGGAGGGATCCGGACTGGGACGATCAGCGAGTTTGTCGGTGAAGCAGGAGCAGGGAAATCGAACCTATTGATGCAATTGTCCCTGGCTGTTCAATTGGATGAGAACTTGGGCGGGTTGGACAAGGGGACCATCTTTCTGTGTACGGAGAGTGGATCGTTTGACTCGCGACGGATGCATAGCATGATGAATGAAAACTGGCGGTTTAGGAACAAGACGTCATCCGATCGGATTCTGGTATACAATTGTGAGAGCCAGGACGATCTGGAACACATGGTGTATTTCCAGGTGCCCTTGGCGATTCAGCGAAACAATATTGGTCTTGTGATTGTGGACTCGATTGCGGCACTTTATCGAACGGAATATGGCACCAAATCTGCCAAGACCCTGGCTTTAGATGTTGGTAAATTTGGAGCCAAACTCGGCCAGATAGCCTATGAACATAATGTGGCAGTGGTTGTGGCTAACCAGGTTTCGGACCGGTTCCGGGTTGACCCGACAATGGCAAATGCCGGAGACCCGTTACTACGGGATTACCAGCTGGGGTGGTATTCCGGATGGAGACTGATCAAGACGCCCCATCAACAGCAGATAGGATATTCGCAGGAGACGCAGAAGTACGAGATGCATGATTACCCAAAGACGCCTTCGCTGGGGATGGCGTGGGCCTGTGCGGTGACGACGCGTGTGGCTCTGAAACGACGCCGCGGCGGGTTCCGGACCATTGAGCTCGTATTTTCACCTTGGGCGCCGCGACAGGTTGTGGAATTTGAAATCTGCAACAGCGGGGTGCGGAGTCTCGCTTTGGGGAATGACGACGAGGAGTTAGACGGAATGTGAATCAAACAGTTGACACAATTTTTCGACATGCATATTTATATGTACGCAGCATCATATTTTCCGGCGCGGCAACCAAAATATGCAATCATGGGAGGAAGGGGAAGGTTGGTATATATATATATAAGAATGCCTGGGCCTGTTTTCTTTTGGACAGACAGAGTTGTTACAAGAACAATGCACCATCCATTCTTGATTCGCTTTGAAAACGGCGAGAGCTACTTTTATGACGAGGTCAAGTCGTTGATTGAACATACCGGCGGCGTTCTATTCAAGCCCGATCAGGACTCTGTGGCTCGCGCAATCATGGACCTCTATGTAGCGGAACATGTCGAAGGGTTGCCTGGAATCAGAAAGCTGACTCCTCTGGGTTACAGCATTTAGTAGTAGGAGTAGTAATATATATATTGATGAATGTGTGTCGCCTTCGGCGGCTTCTTTTTTCTCCGAAAAGAAGCAAAAAAGGTAGCTCTGCGAGGCAGAGTGGTTGCCGCCCTGTCTCTCTGAATCTCTTGGTAACCCCTGCTTTTGACACTTGTATGAGTGATGTCCGAAGACGGCGGCGGAGTGTGCTCGTAGGGGAAACTCAGTCAGATATCTAGAGAGATTAGCGCTCACGATAAGTGGCAGCGAGCAAAGAAAAAAAAAAAAAAGACGATAATGGTGGAATTTCTCTTCCTTTTATATTTTCAAATTAGACGCCAGAGCTGAATCAATTTGGTAAAAAAAAGTTTATATTACTATACAGCTTAAGACAACGACCCCATCACGTGGAATAAGTACGAAAGAGGTAAAAAGCACCTTCCGGCGGGATCTTTCCTTTCTCAGAAAAAAGAAGCATTAATAACCAGCCAAACGGATGATATCGGATGTTCACGTGACTCGTAATTTTTTTTTCTTTTCTGTTTTATGAAAAAAGGGGGTCTCAGAGCTTTTTCCCCACATCCCTGTGGTTTATTGTACTACCCCTGGAAGGTGGAGAATTCAATCACAAAGAGAGGGGGATCGGCAATCCGGCGTGCGGGGCACCGAAATTATGAAACGCCTAACGCAATGATGGAAGATCGACACATGAAAAGAGTCAAACAATGAGAGCCAGGGTGTGAGGAAAAAGAGCGCATTTTGATTGCGAATGGCGAATAGGAATTATACGTCATGACCATGTGGTGAAGAATGTCTTCAAAATAATAATGTCGACAGGATATGTGGCATGATAATAATTTTTAGGTGTGGTGAGGTCACCTATCACCGTTCTGACGATTATGTGATCGATGACGTCTCTCTCGCTTTCTATGACCGATCTGGATTTACCCCAAGGTTTAGAGTATCAGAGTCATTGGAAGTGTCGCATATAAAGACCCGCATCCGCCCTTTTTTTTTTTGTTTGTTTGTTTACCACTATTTTGTCACACCCCAAATACGATTTTATTTCCTAGTACACGCACAGTCACGTTAGCAGGATATTCTTTCTCTCCTTGTAGCAAGCAATGCCAAAATATACAATCCTTCTCAAGCCGCGAACCAGTGCCAATGAGCTCAAGTTAATCCAGCGGATGATAGAAGACGGAGGTCAGTTCAGACAGAAAAGCGACATGGAGGTTGAAGCCGAAAACATCACACAACGAGTAGCGCAATCAATCTCGTCGTTGGCATGTGTGAAGGAAATAAAGGGCTGACAAGAAACTGGCCCTCTCTGTTTCCCCACACATATATATTATTCTGTACTATAGCTTATTTATTTGATGATATTTTTCTTTATATATAACAGCCGCGCGCTGTCCAACGTAGACTAAGGTTTGTTCGGAATGTTGATTGTGTATCTTCACCACAATGACAGACACACTACTCATTCAATTCAATTGTCAGTTTTCGTTGCAGAACCGTGACAGAGTAACCGAGTTGGTACAAGCAGGTGGTGGGACCGTTCTGGGGTACGGTGGGTCCAGGTCTCTTCGGGTGAGAATGGACATAACACAGGCAGCACGACTCAAGGGACATGAGAACATTGTGGCAGTACTACGTGTCACCGAGCCATAGAATTCATCGACTCTACTTTCTGAATATATTATTATTATTCAACCTCCCTCCAGCCTCGCAGAGCTACCTTTTTTGCTTCTTTTCGGAGAAAAAAGAAGCCGCCGGAGGCATCCTCAAGCAAATAAGATAGATATATATATATATATTGTGTGTTTCATTATACAGGCTATTTGTATTCATCAGAGTGGTTGGAAATGCTAGTGCCGCGGTCATTAAGGGAGTCCTGGCTCATGTTTGGTTGATGGCCATTAGCGGTGTGTACAGAAGACGGAGTGGAAGAGCGACGTTCCATCTCGATCTCTTCTTGACGCAATCGGGTCTCAAGCGTGCGCAATTCCCGCTCCCGTTCCATAAGCTCTTGTCGCTTTCGTGTAATCTCATCTTGGACCCGTAGTTCGATCGACTTGAGCTTCTCCTCCTCCTTTCGCAGCTGCTCCTCCCGGTGGACATAGGATGCGGAACGTTCTCCCGAACGATGGAGAATTGGACTTTCAGGCACAGGCGATGGATGCGGGTACGTGTTGGTGGTGGTAGTTGTCGTTGTGTCTTCGCTGTCCGGCACCTCTCGAGAAAGCTTTTCGGTTCGGTAGGTCTCATACAGAAAGTCGTGGGTGGTCTCTTTGAGATCTTGCAAATGGCTGATTAGTAAAACGTCTCGTAGGACTGAAAAATCCGAGGCCTTAGGATCATCGGCGGCAACTGTGCCCCATGGATATTGTCGGCACAGCGTTGGACCCTTCCCCTTGACGTTGACCAAATCAGTCCCGCCGATGATTGCAAATGGTAGCATGGAACGCAGAGACTGGTTTGGAGTGGATTCTGAATCTGAATCGTCCGAATCGCTTGGGAATTGGTAAATAGGAATGTTGTGATAATCAATGTCCTCCATCACCAGACGCTTGTTTTGGGCCAACTCCTCCTCGGTCAGCGAGTCGGCCTTGCTCAGAACAGGAATGATATTTACACGTGGCCCCATCAGTTTCATAAACTCAATGTCCAGCTCCCTGAGTCCGTGTCCAGTGGGGACGATGAAATAGACCAGCGCATGGATCCGGTTGTCGGTGAATCGTCGATTACGTCTGATTCTCGACTCCTCGGCGAGAACCTCATCGAATGTGGTATCAACATACTTGGATAACTTCTCCATCATCTCGCTGCTATCTAACGCGTCGCCAAACCCTGGAGTGTCCAACAACCGCAATGACAGAACCCCGTTGTGATCATCAGGTAAATCCTCCGAAATTGTGACAATCTCCATATCTCTATCCTCATGAGCGCCAGCTGGATCCAGAATCTTTTCGCTCAACTCGCTGAACACATCTCGTCCACACAGCGTGTTGATAAATGTAGTTTTCCCACTTCCTCCTGGGCCCACAACTAGAACAGTGAACTTGAGCCCTTTCTTTTGGGTCTTTTTCGCCCGCAACTAATCTCATTAGTCTCATCCAACCTCAACTCAACTTGCTCTTTTCAAATGGCTTTACTTACAGCGGCAGCAGACGGAATCTTGTTCATCTTTTAACAAAAGCCCCTGAAAAATTCAATCTCTATTCGTGTCCCAGATATAGATGTTGGGAAGTTTCTCGCATCTGCCATAACTTTGACACACGCACTCCGCCACGCGTCAAAAATGTCCCAATCTCAAATTATGTATAATGCTGCTGCAAGCTACCAAAAATATGAAACGTGCATAGTTAGGTAAAAAAAAAAAATCTGACCTATTTCTTATACGATAGGCGCTTTTTTCCATGTACTTCTTAAATTAATATTAAAATTAAAATAATAATAATAATAAAATCAAAATATGAAACTATTCTTCATGCTCCTCATTCAACGGGGTGTACTCTGAGGAAATATTAGTCTTGAAAACCAGGGTTAGCAGGAATAAACCAAAGAACCCTCCACCAGTGACAAAAAACACAACCCCAGGATGAGATCCCACGGTCACCTTGAAGAGAGCTAATAGCAATTGCGTGGACCAAATCAGGGCAAGGTTGGTTAGGCAGGAAATGCCACCCATGACGCTTCCAATGTTTCGGTCTCCTGCATATTTCACAATGGCATTTTTGGTGCTAGGAACCAAGATGCCGGCAAATGATTCAATTGTTGCTGATAGAATAAATAGCGTGCCATTGGGTGCTGACCCTATGAAATAGAATCCGAAGGTTGCCACAATAAGACCAGCCCGGATAAGAATCAGGTCGATATTATCAATCGAGCAATGATTAGTGACATATCGACGTTTGGCCATTTTGACCAAGAACGGGAATATGGCCCCCAGAATCAAAAACCGACAGGCCCCATACCACGATAACATGTATCCAGTCTCAACCGAAGTCCAATTGAAAATGAATTCGGTATAAATAAGAAGCAATGGCGTAACTGAGAACCCAATGTCTGAAATCAATGCAGTGAAAAGGACCATGATACGTGCGTTTCTTCGTTCAGCTCTATTTCTGATAGAATCGAACTTGAGCGCCTTCAGCGGCTTGAAAATGTTCCAGTCCCATCTAAGTACCGCCATATTCTCTTCATCAGCCTCATCTCCGTCATTCTTGCATGGCTCGTCCAAATAGTTGTATACCAAGAAGACATAAATCAGGTCCACAGCACACGCAACGCCAAAGACAAAGTCCTGCGAGCCAGTGTACTCTATTAACATGCTGCCAATGACAGGGCCAATTGCCATCGAGCCAAAGAAAAATGCCTCCAGGATACCCAGAACCCGCGGACGGTCTTCTGGTGGTGTAGCATGGGAAATATAGACTGCATTAAGCAACTGCATGGCCGCCAATGTGCCGCCAGTTCCCTGAATGAAATACGCAGCCAACAACCACCAATAGCTCACCTGTTGAGGATATCTTAAACAAACAACTCTCAACCCATCATTGATGGCACAAGCAATGGCACCCCAGATTAGCACTGGTTTCCGCCCCAATACGTCGGATACTGAGGCAAGCTTTGGAATAACCAAAACCCCCAAAATTTGAGTTACAATGGCCGCGTAGGATGAAAAGCTAGTAACCCGCTTGGCCACATTACTAGTCCTACAGCGAGGATCCATTAATACAGCTCGTTCAGGCGACTCCCCTAAGCCGTATTCATCTCGACATATCAGACTCAACATCACATCTACATAACTCGCCATCACCGCACCCTGTCCAAGCACCCATATTGTATAGACCAAAATGGATTTATATGCAGCTCTATTTCTACAATCCATTATGCTCCTCAAGTATTAGCGGAAAGCTGAGTGTTACCATCCGGGTGTTACATACAAAGAGGATTATTAATAACTGTTCAAGCCGTGCGGCAACCTGCCAAAACAACTCGGAACTCCGAATCTGAGTTCGATAGGTTTATTCTAACTGAACTCTGATCTCACTGACAAATATGCGAATCACTGATTCCATATAATCATTTTTCTATTTTGGGATAGTCAATGATGCAATGAAAATGGCCTATTCGCCACTGGATTTTGTAATATTTGGGTCTATAATGAAGATGCCAGGGGGCATTACCTCGGTATGATAGATTGCAGTTGATTAAAGATTTTAGTTTAGGTAAGATTAGAAGTTCACAGAATAGCATATGGATCATATACTCTTTTTGCTACCCTGCTGTCTTTCATGCTTTTAGGAGGAATTCTCAAAGGCCGAAGACTAAAGGTTACAGCGCTACGGCCCAGCTGCGAACAAGTTTTGTTAGGTGCAGGGTTTATCTATCCGCAACTCCCTATTCCTTCATATCTCTGACGTACAAAAATACTTCACCAAAGGTTTGGTCGTCGAAATGGATGGAGAGAGAGGATTTCAAAATCAATACAGCCAGAAGAATGCCTTCATTACACTTGCACCTAATTATAAACGTCCCGTAAATAAAAACAAAATAACATATACATTTCATACAAACCTTATCTATATTTATATATCTAATTTAACACTTTATGGTATCATATCATAATAATAGGGCCAACATACAGGGTATAAACATGGAGAGAGACAAAAACACTATGGACAGCCGGTCAGAAAAAGAGCTGCCGGAGTTAGATAGTCATTCAGGCTTGAATCGCTCAACAAGTTTGTCGCCAATCTTTTCGAGCGATTTTTCAAAATCTTTAAAGTTTTTGGCTTTCCAATTGGCCTTTTCAGATGATGCGTCGTCCCCTGGAAATGCTAGGAAGAGAACATCCTTTTGGTCATGTCCATTATCCCCGTTGATATCCTTGCCAAAACATTCGGTTGCTAAGGAAATACTTGCTTCACCAACCTTAGGCTCATCTTCTTCACCATTGGTGTCCCCCCAGATTCCATACACCAACTTGTTATTACAAACAACAGCCATGACACTGAGAGGCTTAATCCCATGCTTACTAGGGTCAAATGTTAATTTATCATTGCCAGTATTTCCAAAGACAACATATGGGATAACTGTTGGGTCTAAGTCTTCCACACCATGTTTAGATACCTTGTCTTGGAATGCCGTAATACCTTGAGTGTCCTTCGAACTATTGCATCGCCCATCATGTTTGCCACCTATTCCACCATCACAATCAACATCCATATTCACTAATTCTCCTTTTTTTCCCTTTAGGTATATAGCCTTCCCTTTCGTTTCTTTTTGGCAATAAAGGAAATGGCCATCATCTCCATCAGTATCGTGAAACCCAGACTTGAGAACATCGCCCCCAGTACATTCGCCATCCTTCACCTTTTGGTAAAGGTCCTTGAGATAATCGGGTACTTGCTTAGCTCGCGCTTGTTGAAAAAGCGTCAATAAGAGAAACAAAAGGAAAAGATTTTTAGTCATTACTGTCAGGCTATTGGAGAATAGAGGAGGACGATAAAGAGAATCAGAAGTCCTTTTTTATAGTCTACAGAAAATAATTTCATTTGTAAAAAAAGGCTACTAAAATAAAAATCAATTTAAAATATACATCTTGTTTGTATTATTTTTTCATTAATTTAAGTTAGATCTCTGAATTGCTTGAATAAAGCTAAAAAAAGAACCCACCACCAACACCTTTGTTGAGTAATTAATATTATGATAGAAGTTTTCATTGTATGTATTTTATATTAGCTCTTATATTTAGCTATTGCCTTTTTTCAGAATACTGTTCTTATTGGACTCTATTCCAATCGCTCATCTTGTAAGAAACAGAATTTTTACTCCTCGATTAACTTTTAGTTTCAATAATAAAGTCAAACCAGAGTGACTGTCGACAGAAGATCCTCAAGATGTAAAACTTAAGATCAATCTGGTCAGGATTTTCCTATCGCACATAATTTTTTTTATATTCTTGGATGATTGCAATCTATATATATGTTTCTCTAAATCATCAACTATATTATCGTGAAACAAACAAAAACATGGACAATGTTAGAATACAAACAAGTTCAATGAATCATCAACTTTTACATCCACTCGAAATTGTCACCTAAATTATTGATAGAGATTTGTTTCAGAAACTACATCTTTATGTTCCAAAATGTAGCTGTTAAGGTTATAAACTTTCGACCATAATGGAGTTTCACTTGTACCTTAGCTTGTTTCGCATTTGTAGGGTTCATCTCGCTTATTGGATATAATTGTGTTGACTGGAATTCTAGGTAAAAACTATTCGCTCCTCCAATACAGATTATTATATTCTTCAAAGATTTTAAATTAAATCCTTCAGTCTCTGTATATTACCCTGATAAATCACAGTAGTGTTCATTTACCTCAGCCTTCCTAGTGATGTCACCAACCAAAGAGTTTTAATTTGAGGCAGTGGATTGAAAAGAAGTTTAAAAACCTAGATTTATTACCGTTACCATATATATGAGACGTGGCATGCCCATATATTGATTTTAAGTCATTTCGATAGCACACTATGGAAACTTATCATGGTCACATTAAGACACAACTAGATGCGATCATAATTTTCGAAGCCTGTCGATTAGGGAAGCTTCCAAGAATTAGAAGAAGACTCAGTGAAAGAGAACGATTGCAGATAGTATCTGGAAACGTTTATGTCTGGGACGAAGTTGAGGCCAGCATGAGAAGATGGACAGATGGCAAGTCCTGGAGTGCTAGTAGGGTTAGTGGGTCGTTCTTAACATATAGAGAAATGGACGGGAGTCGACGAACAAGCCCTGATCGAGCTAACGGTAACTCCAAAAAACGAATTTCTAATGATGATATTTGTGGTAAAGATGAATACAAGCTAAAATATAAAGATGGTGGCTTGTACAAACAAAGTTTCTCCATAATGACTGCGAATGGATTAAAGTTACATTTGATCTCCTATTACACTAAGGAGGATATTACATCCGGCGAACTGCCGCAACCTTCGACTGATGAAAATTTTGAGAATATCAGAATACCAATCCATATGTACCCAGACACTACGCCGTCTGGTTCTAACCTAAGTCCTGTCATTACCACGAGTCCATTGGATGGTGGTGGCAGCGATCCATCACCACCTCTGCCAACAACAATTTCAGTTCAAAACCAGAGTTCTTCTGTCCCCATCGGGTCGTTTATAGATCCTAACAACCAGTCAATAATACCAGCCTCAAAATCTCCTTCAACTGTGTTTTACACTGGATCTGGTCAAAGTCAAACCTTGGTTCAGTATCAAAGCATTCCGTTTAATCCAGCGCAGTATCATTTCCCCGAACATAACCAAGGAATCCAAACAACTAATCTAATTCCAATGGCACAACAGAAAAATCCATGTTGCATTCTTCCCCAGATTGATTCGGGAATACGAAGTGCCGGTCTTATCTCAGCTCAGCACCCAACTGCAAAGCGGTTGAAACAAAGTTCTCCCCGATTAGAAAATAACTACATCGCATTACCGAGCCCCCCATCTTCTATATCTTCTGGCTCCAGTCCTTCCAATACTAATCCAATGAGTTATGCAGCTATTACAAATTCTAAACCATTCTCTTCTATTCCTAGCTCTTCCATAACTACAAGTACAGCAGATCACGTTGAAGAATCTGTTGATCGTCAAGCTATCAGCATGTTAGATCGAAATTTGGAACTTTGAGAGAATCTGGCGTCTTGCTTCTTCATATTTATTTTCCCCGCCAACTGTCTAAGTACTGTGATTTATTTACTTAGAAATACTTGCTTTTGTCATTTCAATATTGTTTTTATCTGTGGTAAAGAATATTTAATCATACACATGGAATGAATGATTCAACCATCAATTCAATTGGCTAAGAGGAACTCAACTCTTAAACCATTTCATTGATTTCAATAAGGTTCTTTTGAATCGTGACATCTAATAAAACAATCCCGTTCATGAATCCATTTTAATGAAGTCACATAGGCACATAAACAGTTATGTAATTCGTTCATCTTGTAAACGTAGTCTTCCCCTGTTTGCTGAAAACAAGAATATAGAGATCCACTGTCTACAAATGACAAAACCCATAATCTTATGAGCGCAGCCGATCTAAGATTTTTTTGTCTGCTTGTATCTGTTCGATTTAACTTTAGTAGGTCGTGTACGTGTTATCAGGTCCCTGGCTATTTCATTTCTGAACAGGAGCTGTATTTCAAGGTGTTCCACAGAAATTAACTTCAAGTCGCCTGCATGCCTTTCCATCACACATTGTTCTTGTGGGTATTGAGTTCACAGCAGTTTTCGCACTGGAAACGTTGGTATTCGTCACACATATTTAGTGCATCGGTAAATAAATTGAAATACAGTTTTATCGTATTTTACTAATTTCTATTAATGAATTCAGATATTCTCCCCTACTATCTATAACCTGTAAACTCCAAATGCCCTCCTTGTTCGCACAACTATTGCAGTAATCTCAGGTGGTATATAGACAATTACATAAATTGAAACTCCGCACTCGGCCCTATCCACTCTTGGGGTTCTTTCCAGTATTGGTCACTGCACCTTGAGGCAGCTCATCGCCATAATGCATCGTTGCGCCACAATTCAGTTCCTAGAATAACAATCTAGGATGATCACCCTGTCTCGAAGCGTCATATAATAGTTAGATATACAGAACATATATGAGAACTTGAAAACTCGGCTTAATGTTTCGCTTCCTATCCCATTGTAAATTGAAGCGAAGTCAAACCAGACTAACAAACTAATGCTTACAGACCCAGAAAGCCGGAACTTTTAACCAGCCTAATGTGAACCAGTGGACTCTGGTTAATCATTTCAGGTTCTTTACCCTCATTACTACGCAGTTGTCATAAACACACTTCGTTTGACGATCGTATTTCGCCGACGCAGCAGATACATGCTCCGGTTTTCACTGTTTTGCTTTAGTTGAGGTCTAGATATTTGGATCCGTAAGATAATAAGTGCATCTTACTTCATTAATTCACCCTATCGCTAGGCATGCGATACCGTGACAGGTTCATATATTCCGTAATAATCTAATGGTTAGTTTTTTTGAAAAATTGAATTTTTCGTGATCCGGAAAAGTACGCTCGGAAGTATAATTATCCTAACCGGAGTAGTATGCACGTCCACATACATTATGAATTCATAGCCGAAAGGTGACGGATAATAACGGCTTGCTATGTGAAGAACTATAAAACACTGTCGAAGTTCCTTATGTTTGTCGATTAGACAATGTCATTCTCGAATACCACTCAAGTCCAACACAGTGACTCCATCTATAGTTCCAAGGGGAAAATAATCTCCGATGGTGATAAATTCTACATTGTACTTTTAGACGAGCCTAATTGTTATTTAAACCTCTGCGGTGCTGAGGATGATTATGCAAGTGGAACTGAAGGGTTCTTCGGTCCAGAAAGCGTGCTGTATTCTTTCGAAACGCTCAAGGGTGAAAGATTCCTGAAGAACGAAAAAGAAAACATTCTCCTCCCAGTCGATGATTTTGAATCGAATGGCGAAACTGAACCTGCTAATTTTGAATCCGAAGCTAAGCCTATTAATTTGGAATCCAGGACTGATGCCACTGGCGTTTACAAGATCGGATTCAGTGGATCTTTTTTGACCATTGAATTCGTCAAGTTATCATTTGGAGGTGCATTTTGGGGTGACCTCCGGGGAGAGGGTGGAAGTTATTTCCAATTTGTCCTCGATGACCCAGAATTTGCCGCTTACAACGAAACAATTACAGGACAAAATCTAATCGAACCAGTAGGAGCGCCAGGAAAGATCGTGTCTAGAGATGGACGTATTTGCGTAGAGGATGGCATTTACCTTGAGGGGATACGTTTCCCGGATCCATGTGATTACAATGAGGAAGAATTACACGGACTCTCTGTGGATTCAGAGGGGTATCTCTTGTATGAAGGTGAAGGAGAACAGGTGGAAGTTATTGAAGGAAATATTAGAGGAACCCACTACCTTAAGCATAAGGAAAAGGTTCTTGTCAGAGATGGAGACGACCTTTACTTCAAACAAGACAATTCTCCATTCTTGTTCAAAATCAGCCCTGTATTTATGCGACATGATGAACTAGAGGAACTAGATGAACAAGACGGATCAAATGAACGAGACGATTCAGACGACTAGATGAGCTTTATATTCAATTTCTACGACGTCAGGTATGGTTGTCTGTATAACTAACGTAAGTAATATATCATGATCTATAGACGATAATAGAGAATGGCTGGATCGTCACTTTTCATTGCAATTGATAAAGAAAATTCCAGCTACCCAAACTGGTTCCGGTGCATCAGGCTGCCTGTGCAGACATTTCGCCGGATCGGAGATATAAATATATTTCAACGCTCTGACATATTTGATTCGGGGAAAAATATGACGAACTCCGAGAAATGTAAAGAAGCTAGAAATCTTTATCAAAGTACCTCATATTTGTCCGTTAGCCAAAGGCAACTTCAAAATTTAATCTTACTTTTTCTATTCTTCTTTTTTTTGCTGTTTTTGTCTTATACCACCCAAATCTGCACCGTAAGATGATGGTTGTCAAAAACTGACGTAAATAATTAATCCTGGGCTATAGACGTTAATAGAGAATACTCTGATTTTCATTTTTCATTACCTATTTACTTATTGATAAAGAAATCCTATGGCCCGGAACTGGTTCCGTGCATGACGGAGTGCAGCGCAAATACATTTCGCCGGGTCAAAGTTCTATCTATATATCCACGGGCGGACAGTGTAGGTCCGGTGAAAAATATGACGAGCCCTGGTAAATATAAGGGAGTTAGAAATCTTTATCAAACTTTCTCACAGTTGTCCGTAAGACAACGCAGACTTCGAAATTTAGTTTTATTCTTTTTATCGTTTTTCGTTTTGCTGTTTTTTTCTTCTAGTACCCAAGCCGAACACGGAGACCTCAGTGAGCTCATATACAATGTCCCCACCTACAAGTATAGTGGCCCCATCTACAAATACAGTGACCCTACCCCCTACATAGACAAAGACCCCACTGACATATACAGTTCCACTGGGAAGATAATCTCTGACAGCGACCAATTCTTCATAGTGCTTCTGCATGATCCTAATAACTTTGTGGAACTCCACGGTGATGAGTTGGATAGTGCAATAGGATATCAGGGGTACTTCGGTGGTATTTTGTATTCTTTAAAAACTGTCAATGGTCAGAGGTTCCTGAAGAACGAACTGGAAAACAAGCTCCTTTCAGCCGGTGGTTTTGAACCCCATGACGAAGCTGAACCTCTTACATTGGAATACAGGACGGATGCGACTGGCGTTTACAAGCTCGGAATTGGTGGGTATTTTTTGAGTATTGAGTTCGTCAAGGCATCATTTGGAGCTGCAGACTGGGACCGTGTGCAGAGGTCTGAAACGTATTTCCAGTTTGTGCTAGATGACCCAGAATTTCGTCTTTACGACGAATACGAGTCTACAGACAGTATTGTGATTGAACCATTAGGTGGGCCAGGAAAGGTCGTGGCTAGAGATGGACGTGTTTGCATAGAGGATGGCATTTACCTTGAGGGGATACGTTTCCCGGATCCAAGTGGTCACAATAAGGAAGAATTACACGGACTCTCTGTGGATTCAGAGGGGTATCTCTTGTATGAAGGTGAAGGAGAACAGGTGGAAGTTGTTAGGGGAAATATTAGAGGAACCCACTACCTTAAGCATAAGGAAAAGGTTCTTGTCAGAGATGGAGACGATCTTTATTTCAAACAAGACGATTCTCCATTCTTGTTTAAAATCAGCACGGCATTTTTGCGACGGGAAGAACGAGACAACTAGATGAGCCATATATTTAATTTCTGCAGCGTAAGATGATGGTTGTACGTAAATTGACATAAATAATATATCATGATCTATTGAAAAAAAAAAAAAAAAAAAAAAAGATAATATAGAATACTCTGATCTTCATTTTTCATTACATATTGGCATATTGATAAAGAAACTCCTATGGCCCGGATTTGGTTCGGATGCATAACGCTGCGCAATTATACGGCGGATCGGAGTTCTATTTATATTTAGGCCCAGACATATTGGATCCGGTGAAGTACGACGAGAGAGAGCCTGTAAATATGCGGGAAGAATACATCCTCGTCGAAATTCCTTATACTTGAACTTTAAACAATGTCATCGTAGCATATTACCCCAATCCAACACACTGATCCCATCTACAGTTCCACTGGAAAGAAAATTACAGATAGTGACAAGTTCTACATTGTGATTTTAGAGGATCCTAATTGTACTCTATGGCTCGACGGTAGTGAGGTGGATAGTGCATCTGGATATGAAGGGTACTTTGGTGGTATGCTGTATTCTTTCAAAACTCTCAATGGTGAAAGATTTTTGAAGAACGAAACAGAAAACAAACTTCTAGCAGTCGGTGGCTATGAACCCCATGACGAAGCTGAGCCTATTACTTTAGAATCCAGGACTGATGCCATTGGAGTTTATAAGCTCGGAATTGGTGGGTATTTTTTGAGTATTGAGTTCATCAAATCATCATTTGGAGCTGCAAGTTGGAACCGTGAGTCGGAGGATGAGTATTTCCAATTTGTGCTTTTGACCCAGAATTTGCCATTTACAACAAATGCCCTTCAGAAGAAAATATAATTGAACCATTAGGTGGGCCAGGAAAGGTCATGGCTAGATATGGGCGTATCCGCATTGAGGATGGTATTTATCTTGACGGGGTACGTTTTGCGGAACCAGATTCTCACCCTATTGTAGAATTAAACGAACTTTCTGTGGATTCAGAGGGATATCTCTTGTATAAAAGCGATGGAGAACAGGTGGAAGTTGTTGAGGGAAAACTTTCGGGGACATATTATCTTAAGCATAAGGAGAAGGTTCTTGTCAGAAAGGGAAACGATCTTCATTTCAAGCAAGACAATTCTCCCTTCCTGTTCAAATCAGCACCGCATTTCTGCGATTAGATGAACTCGATGAACAAGACGCAACAGATGAACGAGACGAATCAGATGACTAGATGAGAATTTCTATAGCGTGAGTGATGGTTGTCTATAAGCTGACGTAAATAATATATCATGATCTATAGAAGATAATAGAGAATAATCGGATCCTCATTTTGCATTACCATACTAAATTGCACTCGATCACAGAAATTTTCAGTTTTCTTGGTTTTAGTTTGATTCTGACATCATCAGTACAAAACATTAGATTTTTTAAGAGTAAATTCTCAATAGTTCTGCGCGAATGTAAAGATTTAACATTTATCACTTTGGCCTGTATTGATTGGTCATTTAATTTCAAAGGAAAGGATACGGTAGTTTCCAGTTCAAGTTCTCTAAGCCGTTTGCCAAATTTAAACTGAGGCGCCTATCTTGTAGACCTCTCCAAAATCCGCCCAACATATCAAATCATATTTTCGGTTTCCAATGGCTTAGGTATGATTTCGAGAAAAATGATATCCAAATGCATGGGGCGTGCCAAAGTTGGGATTAACAATACCGATCCCCCTGAAAAATTAAAGGTGTCAAAATTTCTGCGGGTTCACAAACGTAGCCGTCAACGATCGACAAAGTCTTTGAAGCCTTCTGATGCTGTTGGATTGCGTGTGGTTGAGACTAATAATATATATCGTTAGATATCAATTACTATACATGAGGTTTCTTTAAGATAAATCAGAACTTTCATTGTTTATTATTGACCCTTATAAACATCTGGACACACAACAATATGTAGTGGGGATAGAAAAATAGGCGTTATGCATCAACGTGATGTTTGTCAGACTTTGTCTTATCGGTGTGCCGACTATTTCATCGCTATCTCCGCCTAGTCCAACACGGTTGTCATGATACTTTATTTCAAGATACTTTTTCGCCGCCTTCTTTGACTTTGCTAAATCTTAAACCATTGTAATTAATGTAATTTAAACTGTTCAGAGCACAGCTTATTTTTTTGATTCTATAATTGTTGAGACCGCTAGTAAAAAGAAAGTGGTATTAAGTTACAGTGTTAAACAAATAAATTTTGACTCAATTTGGTCTATTCATTCCATCTGTTGATCTGAGTGTTCGATTTAACCTAATAATATACCTTGTTAGATATCAATTACTCTATGTGAAGTTTCTTTAAGATAAAGCAGAACCTTCATTGGTTAGCATTGACTCCAGTCGACATATTGACATGACTCACTAGCAACTCTTCAAGTATATCTAGTTCCAGGGGCTTTTGGTAAAGATATAGTGAGGAGACAAAAATAGGGGTTATACATCACCCTGGTGTTTTCTCATCGTTGTGCCGACTATTTCCATCACTATCTCTGTCTAGATCTCGTCTAGGTCTAGTCCAACACCATCAAGTCTACCCAAAAAAAAAAAAAAAAAAAAAAAAA
>PPJG02000026.1:0-21084 GCA_003705695.2 Blastobotrys serpentis | reverse complement strand
AATTGTCATACAGACTTCACGGACATTTTCCCCGCCAAAGCCTTCAACTCTACGCGGGATGTTATCAATATTGCTAAACAAACGGTATTTCACAATTTGTTCAACATCCCGGCGTTTAAATTTATCTTGCGGTAAATGACGAGCCAAAAAACTTTCCTTTTGTGAATCAATTTCCTCCAGGATGGTCCCGAAATTTTTATTTCCTTCCAGGCTGAACTCTCCGCTCGGTAGTTTTCTAACGCGCTCAAATCAAGGATATCCATTCATTCATTTGCGTTAAGAAACCGTTGAAAGTATTAGAGAACCTTTCAAGATCCATGCGCTCGTTTTCTGGAAATCTGGGTTCAATCATATCGCGTTCAAGAAATTTTTCGCGATTTTCTTTTAGGTCATTCAGTAGGGTGTTCCTTATCTCTAAATTTTGTTTATTGACGTCAGCATGAAGACTTGTTCGTCTGAACTGTGATATGAAATCCGTATTAGAAATGCCTCTTCTTGCAGGACGCCCCCTTCTTGCGGTGCGACATCTTCTTGCCCACTCTAACGATTTCTGAACTTCGGCCTGATGAACTGCTATTCGTTTAATAGCAGGTTGGCATAATTCCTTAGCCACTAAGAGGCGAGACGCCCAGAAAGTACGTAACCCACCACCTCTATCATCTTCATTCATCAGGTCCTCTAACTTTCTCTGAAGTTGTAATAGTGAATGCGACCGCATCAAAATTGCAACATCTTGACTTCTAATTGCCCCTCGCGCTGCAGGAATGAACTTGATAAGAACTTGGGTGAGGGAGGCCCTCCGAGGATCTAAGTGCGTTCAGCCCATCCATCACTAAATCAATCACTGATTCAGATTTTGCATATCCTACCACAAATGTGTGGCACAGAGCGCGAGGCTCTATAGAAGTGGCAAGTATCTGGGGTATACTGAATAAGCCAACATCAGGCACCTTCTGGTGAGTCGGAATTGTAAGAACCTTGTGGGGATGACAGGCTGAGATCCCTATATCCAAGATGTTCCGATTGGTATTTGATTCTTGCTGCTAATGCAGATAACTCGGCGAAAGTGTGTTTGCGACTCAGGCATGACGGTAAGAAATGATAGGTGGGGGTAATACCTCAAAGTGACAGAACAAGCCTCACGCTCGAGAAATTCTCAAAAATTCTGTATGCACACATCGATTTAATATTCAGTAGTTTGACCTGAATCGACTGGTCATTTAATTTCAAACAGTCCAATAATTTTTGCTCAGATTCTCTAAGCCGTTTGCTAAATTTAGACTGAAGTTCCACCACTCTGTAATCTTCTTCTCCGGAATCATTCTTCATTGAATTTTCCGGGGTAGATAATGACTTTGCGGCTTTCAGATCTTCAATGCTTACAGATTCTAACGGCCTGGGCATATTTTTGACAAATATGACCAGTCAAGTTCTAGGAATTTGAAAATGAGGCATGGAATCTTATCCAGACGCGCTGCGCACCAAATGGGGATCGGCAATGCCAGGTCCTCGGAATAAATAATTAAATCGATGAAACATAACCGCGGCTTGCTGAAAAAACTAACGGACTAATTATTAATGTAACGGCCCCCAGTGACGCTGTACTGCTGAAAATCCGCAGTGATCAACTGAATCTGAGCTCATGCAAGTACATGCAATTTCCAGTTTTGCCTCAACATTACTGATCACCTTTTTTTAATTCAAGTTTCAACCCGGGCCACATTTTTTTTGTAATTATAAATGAGTGATCTTTCTTCTAGGTGCTCTTTCTCACAGGAAAGGTGATACCTGCGCAAATAGGTTGAATCTTTATCCCCAGTACAGTCATAGAGGTATATGAGGGATTGTAAAATTGAATAAATCGTCCATCGAATAACTCTCCTTGAATATGCAATGCATATCTGCCGCCTTCTTTCAAATATAATCAGGGTTTGTTACAGATGTCTCGAAACAGAGCAATAATTTATGTTTAAATATATCACTCACCCCATATTAGCGGAAAACCAGCCAAGGCTCGTCAGCTTAAAACTTTTTATGTCTGATGCCCTTATTCTATATATTATATATATATGGCTGAAATGAGAATTACCAAAGGTGTTGATAAGGCAGAAATTGAGTCTGGTTAACATTTTATTACAATACATCGAACGGTTATACCGTATGAACGATCGTGTCCTGAGTGGATTCTTCAATCCTTGCACTTCTTGAGCTACCTTGGTCAACGCCATTGTTCCTTAAAGGTATTTAGATAGTAAATTTAGGATCCAGGACCATAATATTTCTAATTTAATAATAATATATATGGGTAAGACCTAACTCTTCCGAATCAAACCGTGGCATACTTATCATGACTTTTAGAATCCGCTTTGTGACATTGTAGTTTTGTGACTGAATTTTTCCTAAGTATGTTCGTGATCTAAGTGGCTAATGCTCTATTTGTATCATGAATCCGGTTGTCTATGATACTAAAAAGTCGCGTGACAGAGAAACGATCAACTTGACCAGAAAGCCCGCGAAAGGACAATCTGATGAAGAAAATAATATCATGGCTAGAATTTCATTCATTCAACTATAAAAGAATTTTTAACCAGAAAAATTTGGGTATTAGATCTGAATCTTTTAATTGACAAATGCGCCTTTGGAAATTAGACATTACCGGTAAATTTTACATATATGCATTTAGTTTTTGGTGTATAAACTGAGGACCATGTTATCATACCAGCTTCTGTAATTATCACACAAACCTAACGCATTCCTCAGGAAGGTGGCAATTCAAGTGTGTTATGTGAAGAGATATAGAGGGGAAATTTTGACAAATACGCATGATGCCGATATACGCTTAACATGATAACATGAGAACTAACAGAACTCTGTGATGAATCGATTGGTGAATACGCAAAAGATATCATAACACATATTAAACATGCAAAATAGGAGAATCCTAGATGTATGGGCCAATCCTTCGAACCAACCATATAGAACCGCCGCAGTGCTTATCTTACTTAAGGTTACTGAAGTTAACAGGGCACATACATTAAACTGCAGCTCCAGTTTGCAGCACTTGGATTAGATGACATACCACTCTCATTCCGAGATGCACAAAACCCGTGCATATATATACTCTAATAGTGTATTATTTTATAACATATACAATTTCACACTCCTTAGTGTTGCTTTTCGTAACGGAGATGGAAGAAGTAGTCGTTGGCGTAACCGAAAACAGCAAGGAACAAAATGACGTGGAGCTAAAATAGATATCAGTACGCAGTCTCCGAGGAAATTGTCGTTTTTCGAGTTAACTTACGAATGGCTTAGCAGAGTCCTTGTCGAAATACTTTTCCTTGTACTTGCTACACGTTCTGATTAGTAAAACAACTCTCTCTCTCTCCATACAAACTCGCCCATTTCAACACTTACCCAAGTGGACCTGGAAGTCTCTTGTATTCGGCTTGTCCACGAGGAAGAGCCTTGTAGAAGCTCACAACGTTGGACATACGCTTAGCATTTGGAGCGGAACCAAGGTTCTATATAAATTAGTAACGATATAGCTTCCTTCGGTCCATTCAACTTACAGAAGCAGAAGCAACCTTTGGTGGGATGAGGGTAGAAAGACCACGCTTAGCAATAAAAGACATTGTTGATAATTCTGAAGGGTGTTCAAACAGCTTTTTCGTTTTCTGTCTTCTCCCAAGGTAGCCGGTTACTGCGGGCTGATTGGACGGGAGATTGGGATGAATAACACGCAGGGATGAGATTTACCTCAAAACTATTTTTTGTGGGAAATTGCCGCGTGAAATTTCAGGCGCGAAAGGTCTAACAAATAATCAGAGACAAGTTCTGAGTTTCAAATTTATTTCGACGACAGCTTGAATTGTGTGTGGTAAATTCGATGGCAGAAGATAAAAAGCTACTTGATCCAATCTCTGATCCTGGCGGGGATTCTGTGACTGATCTTTTGTCGCAATTACAAATCTCAGCAGAGGCTAAAACCAAGCGAGGTAGAGCTCACAAGAACGAGTTCCCAGTTTGGGGGAGATCCGATATCAAAGTCACAAGATGGAAGTTCAATGAATGGGACTATGGCAATTCCAAGGTCAAGCTTCCTGTTGATGCGCGAGGTTTGTTCACATATAATGATAAAATTGTAATCCGTGGCTATAACAAATTCTTCAATATTGATGAAGTACCGCAAACCAAATGGCAGTGGATTGAAGAGAGAACTAGCGGACCTTATTCTGTAAGTTTAAAAGAGAATGGATGCATTGTTTTCATCTCCGGGTTAGACGATGGAACGCTGTTGGTTACTAGTAAGAATTCCACAGGTCCAAGAGTGGACGCTCCAAATGAGCGAAACCATTCATATGTAGCCTCGAAATGGGTTGATCGGCATCTGGAAAAAGTTGGTAAATCTCGTGAGGAGCTTGCTGCAGAGCTGAATAGATTGGATGTCACTGCAGTCGGAGAACTATGTGACGATGCATTTGAAGAGCATGTTCTGCCTTATACGGGTGATGATGCTGGAATTTATCTTCACGGATTGAACCTTAACACTCCAAAGTTTGCCACTCACCCTTTCGAGCAAGTTGACAAGTTTGCCGAGCTTTTTGGGTTCTACAAAACGAAATATTTAGTGAAGGATTCTCTTGCAGAATTAAAATCGTTCTTGGAGGAGTGTGCGGAAACCGGTTCCTGGGATGGTAAAGATGTTGAGGGATTTGTGATTAGATCCAAGGCAAAATTTGATGACGACAGTTGTGGGGACTACTTTTTTAAATATAAATTCAAGGAACCCTACCTGATGTATCGGGATTGGAGAGAAGTCACAAGAGCATATTTAGCCGGGAAGGCTAGAAAAGATATCAGGATTCTGCGTCATAAAGCTGTTACAAATCAATATTTAGATTTTGTGATCCCATTATTGGATTCCGATAAGCAATTAGCCGAGCTATTCCAGAAAAATCACGGCATTATAAAAGTTAGACAGATGTTTTTAGATCACGTTGGCAAGACTGGTATTGAATTGGTCCATGAAGATGGAAATGGCATTGAAGATGAAAGTGCTGTAACTTCAGAAACAAAATTCGTCATTATGCCAGTGTCGGTTATTGGCTGTGGTAAAACCACTGTCTTTGCTGCTCTCAGCAAGTTATTTTCTTGGGGTCACATACAAAATGACGAGATCAAGGTGGCTGGCAAATTAAAGAAAGTCGCTTTGGTCAATGGGGCTAGCGAATTGCTGAATGACAGTCGTGTGGTTCTTATCGATCGAAACAATCATCAATTCTTTGAACGACAACAAATCATTGATGACATGAAGGATCGGCGACGAAATCTGAAATTCATTTGTGTGAACTTTTGGCCGGAAGATATTTCCTACGACCAAATCTGGGAAATCACCCGGGGTCGAGTGGCGGCCAGGGGTGACAACCATGCCACTATCCAATTGTCAGAAGTTGGTGATTCTAAAGTAAACCAAATTATGCAAGGATTTATCAATCGATTCCAACCAGTGACGACAACAAAAAACCCGGATCAGTCGTTCGATCTTATCATCGATATGAACATTGTGGAAGGCACAAGATATAACATAGATCATACCATCAAAGTGTTGCATGAGAAATACCCAGAAATTGTGCCGAATATTCCGTCTCCAGAAAAAGTTGACGAAGCCTTTGAACATGCCTTGAAATATAAGCCAAAATTCGTCAAGCCGGATACAACGCCCATCGAGTCATCATCTAAGGAGCCTCCAAAGAAGAAGGCCAAAACAGTCTATTTTAATTTAGAGGTAGGTTTACCAGAGGGACTGACCATGGTTGAGTTGATTGATAAATTTTATGCATCTAATCCGGAAATCGACTCTAGTTTCTGGGAAACCCTTAAAGGGAACTTCCAAGTCCAGACGGTCTTCCATGTGACCTTAGCTCATGTTAACGGCAAATCACCGGGGGAGCAAAAGCTATTTGACACCTTGCAAGAAAAGTTTGAACCAGTTATTTTACAGAGAGCTAATAAGAAGAAAAAGTCGAATGTTAAGTTGGATCAACGTTGTGATATTACAATTTTGAATCTTGCTCATAACAACAGAATTATGGCCCTCCAAGTTGACATTAATAATGAAGATTTGAAGTTCCAAGGAAACAAAAAATATCATATCACAGTTGGTATGGTGTCTGGGGTTAAGCCGTTTGAGTCCAATGAAATGCTGGCGCATAAGAACTCCAAAATTTCGGATTGGAACATAGACCCTACAACGCTCAAAGATCAAGTCCTTTGCGCATTTACGTAACCTTAGCATAAATTATCTATGGAAAAATTAACTAATCAGCATTAGTTAATGTGTATTTATAATCACCTAAAAATCAAGATTACCCTTGTTAGCAACCAGACCTTCAATAACTGCAATAGCAGAATAAAGTCGGTTTTCGGCCTCTGGGAATACAAGAGATCTATCCGAATAGAAAACTTCGTCAGTGACTTCTTCTGGCTTTCTGGGCAAGCAATGCATGAACTTCCAACTTTCTTTGGCACCTCCAGATTTTGCCATTTCATTACACACTTGATAACCTTCGAATTGCTTCAATCGTAATGCCTTATCGGCCTCTTGACCCATAGAAACCCAGGTATCAGTGACGATGACATCAGCATTTTTCACAGCCTCCAATGGACTGGTGGTAATTTCAAATTTTGCCGAGTGTTCATCCCCAGCTTCACGGACGAGCTCAACAATTTCAGGATTGATCGGATACTCCTTTGGAGTTGCAGCTGAAACATTGACTCCTGACTTTGCACAAGCCAATGCCAAATCGTGCAAAACATTATTGGCATCACCAACCCAGGCAAGCTTGAGTCCCTTGATGTTTTCACCAAATGCTTCCTTCATGGTAACAATATCGGTAATAGCCTGTAAGGGATGGTAAGTGTCACATAGTGCATTAATCACTGGAACTTCAGAAGCTTGTACCAAACCTTGAATATCACTGTGTGGTCCAACACGAGCAACAATACATGAGGTCATAGATGAGATGACTTTGGCAGAGTCATATAACGATTCGTTCACACCTAGCTGAATGTCATCTTTTCCCAAGAACATTGGATGAGCACCTAAATAGACTGCAGCTGATTCAGTGGACACACGAGTTCTGGTGCTTCTTTTGTTGAAAATCATTGAGACAGTTTGCCCGTCCAAAGGTCTTCCAGTCTTTGAATATAGTCCACTACGAATATTTTTCTTGTGGGTCAAAGCTCTAGAAACGACATTTGAAAGTTCAGAAGAGCTCAGGTCATTGATAGACGTCAAATGACGAGGCTGCTTTATGGCATTGAGAAGTGTTTTGGTGAGATGCATTTTATTTGTTGATGTGAAACCTGAAATTTCGGGGTATCATCAAGGCCTTATATAATGGGAGAGTAAGAGTCACTGATGACACAATCAACACAACTTACGGAAAAACATAGCTAGTGCGTAGTAGCATCTTATTAAAATAGTCATGGTAAAGTTTGATAAATAGTTAGCTCTATAGTGTAGTTCCATTGTGAACTTGTTTCAATGGTAGTTGTGGAACCCCGGTTGGATGCCCAACAGATTAATAACAGGAAGTTTCATAAAGCATCGTTTTTGCTAGCGTCTTAGGACAAAAATATGCTGACGTTATTCAGGTTGGCCTTTTCGCTTCAATTCCTCTTGAGCTGTGGCATAATCATTTGCTGCTTTGTCCAGAGATTCCTGTAATTTGGTCTCTTTCTCCGCGATCCGATCCAATTCATCCTTAAGCTCTGTAATTCTTTCCGAATACTCGCTCTGCTGTATTTCCAGAGAATTAACAACGTCAGTCAAATTCTGTATTACTTCATTTAGGCTTGGAATTGACTCTATTTCTGGAAGTTGCTCATTCATTGGTAGCTCTATACTTTTGCCCACAGCCTTCTGGATTTGACTGTTCTCCCATTGATTTTCTTCCTCTTCATCAGATGGAACCCTAAATTCAGTTAGTCCACAAGCATGAAAAAAGTTACAACTTTCAAGAAGACACCTACTCATTAATCGCGTCCTGTATTTCTTTTCGATGATACAAAGCTTGCCGATTCTTATCGTGTCTGCTGATTGGCAATTGTTCATCTTCAAATCCAGCACCCTCTAAACATTTCCGTTAGAACAAAAAATATGCAGAGCCATATCAATATACTCACCCTCGATATCATAATCAAGTTGATTCTCTGGTTCCTCTTCCTCCTGTTCTTGGTCATCAAAAGGTATGAATTGGTCACCTTTAGATTGCTCCGTTTCTCCCCGTCGTTGTTTAGTATTTGCTTGCAATTCGTTCAAATGATCCGCAGTATATTCTGTTTCGGCCCCAGTAACGGCAATTGTGGTTGACGGTTTCGAAAAGCGATTAAACTGCTTTTTTGTCCGCTTTAAAATCACGGTTTCTCCGTCATCTTCTTCATGATCATCTTGCTGATAATTAACAATTAGCTGGAACTAATGATACAAGAAATAAAATAACCTACGTCAAACGAAGTCTTCAAAGTTCCTTTCCCCTTTGATTTTGCAACTTGCCGTTTTCTAAATGTAGAAGGAGCTTTGATTGATTAGTCCTATCTTTCTATCACTTTGATTAGGGCAATTATACTCACTTTTCGGGCTTTCCCTCTCTGATCCCATCTCATCATCATCGCCAAGGCTCAGCCGAACAGCCCTTGGTTTCCTGGAACGCATTAAATAGGTAATTTCCGCTTTTTAATTTGTAGTTGTTAAACAGTTTTTTAGTTCTCCAGGACTGAAAACGTCGGGTTTGGGATAATTCCGCCGCTCTCACGAAAAAGTTGTGTGTGTATTACCGCAATATCGCAGCATAGAAGCGCCCGTCAAAACGGCATATTATAAATATCGGTATCCAGAAAGGATGATAGAAATTGTTGGTTATTAAGCTGATCAGTAGTTTGTATTCTTTGTTAATTCAGAAAGAAATAACCTAATCTCCAGGCTATCAATCTAGGGTTGATGCGATAAGAGAATTTCTCACTGAGAAGATCTCTTGGTTTTTTACTAGATTGAGTGAAACCCGTCTATCCGTCTTACAGATTGTCAAAGGCCGAGAAAAGTGTATCAATCATTTTAAGATATAGCTCGTTTCTTTGGATTTTGGCTTCATTCAATCTCAAGTTCTTCGGGGGATTTTAATCATATATATAAGGATGATACCCACAGATTTTGTTTTATCGAACGTTTTGCCAATTTATCTTATCAATGCGGTTCGAAACAGTGGTGTATGGGCCAGCGATTCTACTTGCATCGTTGACTACGGCTGCTCCGACAGTTGATGAAAATCATCGTCGTGTAGTAATGTTTGACCAGATTGACGCACCTGCTTCTGAAAACATTTTTGATTACACACAGTATGATGGTAAAGCTCTACCTTCTGGCTCTAATCCAATTCCCACAGATTCTGGTAATGAAATAGACCCGGGGTTTGGTGTACCGCCCTTGGACCCTAGTCCGTCCAGAAAGTCTATTGGACCCTACAACTATGAGCCGACCCCTACTATGAATAATCAGGAGGAGTATGCTAGTGGGGGTGCTGCCACCCCCTTTGTCACCACAGTTACTGACTCTAGCGGTTACCCTTGGGTGTGGACGATTACTCCTCCTGAACTTACTGATCCGACTCCTGTTCCTGTCCTTAACAAAAATCCTGATGATGATGTTCTGGACCCTTATTATTATTATTCATATCGCGAGGATCCTATTCCAAGGGAATCGTATACCATTGCCATTGAGCCTTATCCTTCCCCTGATGTTGATGAGCCCAATCCATATCCGTCATATGGTCCTTATGATCCGTACCCTTCACCCACTGAACCATTTGCAAGCTATACCTATCCTGTACCCGAACCATATACAATCATTGATCCCCCAAGTTACCCAACCCCAACTGTTTCTCCTGACGACGGGTACGATGATAACGATTATAATGATGGGGAGCATGGTGATTATGATGACGATGCGGAGGTTTGCGATTGTGGAGATGAAAAACTACAACCGGATTGTATTCCACCTAGAATTGTGTCTCTTCCGAATCCCATGGAGGGGGTTTCGCAAAATTTCAAGGTGCTTCATAAGTTGGACAATGCTCCAAGCTATTCTTCAAGAATGGATATTTTAGATAGATATGATGGTGATGAGGCATTCGTTTTTGATTTTGATAATGCTCCTGAGGATTCCACATCCGAAAATGAGGGAGGTAATGTTGTCACCGCGTTCGGTTCCAATTTTCCTGCAACTTACAAGAGAGACCTTTCGTTGGCATCCTTCAATATTGAGCCATGTGGAATAGTCCCCCCTCTCACCCACAGGGCTGATGAAATGATCTATGTGACAGAAGGAAAGGTTTTCACACAATTCTTGTCTGAAAGCGGTGATCCGCTCATTTCAAACAAGTTAAAGAGTGGTCAATCAACTATATTTCCCAAGGGCTCTCTTCATATTGCGTTCAATCCTACCTGTGGCGTATCATCGTTTATATCAGCTTTTAATTCTGATGATCCTGGAACCACCGTTGCTGCACCTTTATTCAATGATCAAGGGTCAGATTCGGGGCATTGTTATATTGAAACAGTCGATAGTTTTCTTCCTCAAGAACTTGTGCGATCTATTGAACGGTGTTTAGATCGGTGTGAGGGAACTGCAAATGTACTTCAGAAACGGAATGCAGAGATTCCTGAAGAACAGCCAATTGAAAAAAAGGAATCGATTGAAGATGTCGCTATTAATGAGAACCTATCTCCACCTCAATCTGCATTTCAGAACGGTACTTCTTCAACCCCTGAGGTTGTTGATATGGCAAGAAATCCGAACTCGGCCTACGCTGATTCTCCATCTACGACAGGAAATCGGGTCGAACCGTCAGTTGACTGGGAACGAAGCTGGGCCGATATCATATTTGGTGAAAGCAGAAGTATAACTGATGATGAGGACCATTATGAGTTTGAAGATGACTATGACTCCGATTACGACTATGACCATGACCATGACTACGAGGATTATGACGATGAAGAGTATTATGATTACGACGATCTGGAATATGATGAATATTCAGATGAATACAGTTATGAACCTTATCCTCACCAGGAGTATGAGAGAAATAGTACGGCTGGAACTGGGATGAGCGAGAAAGCTAAGAGCTCTGGGCGCCAGAAACAAAGAGAGAGAGAACGGGAAATGGAAATGGAAAGAGATCAATTCTTGGAAAACGAACGCGCAAATAGGAAGGCGTATGAGGCCAAGCAACCTGGTTCCTATGACTATGGCCATTCTGATGACCGATACGGAGGTGACCGATTAAGCGGTTCGAAAAATTCGGGATTTTCGTCAAAGTATGGTGACCACGAGGATACCTGGTACGAAAGAACCCCATCGGGAAGGTCCAGAGATTCAAGACTGTCGTCCAAGTATAATGATTATGAGGATGGTAGGTATGATTCTTTCAGAGGACGTGAACCCGGTGGGAATGCCAGATCCAACAACTATAACAATAGGGCTTCAGATTATGATAGGGATTTGGACGCGGAGTATAGTGGAGACTACGGTCGTTGGAACAATGGCCCCAATGGAGGTTATGGTCGCGAAGAAAGAGAACGGGACTATAGCCGAGATTATGACCGTGGGTATGATAGAGAGGTTGATCGCGATTATACTGGCTACAACAGAGATTCTGATCGTCCAGGTCGTGGAAGAAAACTAAATCATGGAGGTGGGGAGTCACCAAGGAACTCAACTAGTAGGATGTATGACGATGACATTATGGATGACTATTTTGACGACGATGGGGCATATGCACCGCCACCACCACCTGCTAGGTCGAATCGCGAAAGGTCATCCAGGGGTGCTTCTCGGGGCACTGGTCGACAACCCACGGGATACTCGAGGAGACAGCCTCAATCAGGACGATCTCGCGGTGGTAGCAGAAATCAAAGGTATGATGTAGGACAGGCTGAATTAAAGAGTAGCCGACCCTATTCAGAGTCTTCTTTGAAGAATTTGGAAAGAGAAGGTAAAATGGGTAAAGCGAGGAGTAGGTCCAAGGGTCATCGACGAGAGGCTGGGAGTACGTCTGGTCGAAGAATAAAAAAATATGGCGGCAATAGTGATAGGCGAATAACTACTGGGTCACATATGGTTGATAACGGGGCTACTAGAGGCAGCATGGAAACTGATAGTAAGAGATATTACGGCGAGAAAGATCAAGAGATTTCAATTCTACCTGTTGAGGATCCGGAAAAACAGAGAGTTAGATATCCTGTGGGGTTTGGAGGAGCTCGCACTAAGTATGGACAGCATGATATAGAGCGAAGAAGTTTCGATTCCGCCTATTATCACAGCCCAAGGAATACGACTGGTGCGCGATTCAGTGACAGTAGAAATCGAACTTTCAGCCAGGCTACCTATAATTCTAACCGGCAATACGGATCAACCGCTGGGCCAAGGTATGTTGACCCAGGAGTTCGAACCAGGTATGAAGAGCCACATCGACCTTACGAACTCCCCTACGGTGAAATGCTTCCACCAGAGTCTAATAAGGATCGAATTAGTCGTGAAAGAGAAATTGAGAGGGAGGAACTTGCTTCAAGAGAACGCGAGAGAGAACGGATAAGAGAAATGCAGTCTCGATACGGAAGGCAAAATTATGGTTATGGTTATCCAATGGGCGCATCCCCTCGTCCTGCTTACGGTAATCCTTATCCCCCTCCACAGCCCATGTACGGCGGTGGTGGCTATCGTCATGATGGTTACTATGGAGATAACTATTTCAACCCGGATGATCCATATGCCCGCTATAGACATGACAGAGCTGACAGTTATTCCCCGTATGGTTATGGAGGCGGTTATGGCGGTGGCTCTGAAGGTTGCTATGGTCATGGTGGATATAGCTGTGATTATGACCGTGAATGTTATTATTATGATGACGAGGATGGCTATTGGAGCGAAGACTGCTATGAATACATTGATGATCCTTATTATGGAGGTCGTTATGTTGCCATCCCCCGAGGTCAATCACCAAGTTCACAGAAAGTTGAGGCCCATCAACTTAAGAAGCAACCAAAAGCAGTTGAAAACGTTCATCCAGAAGGAAGTGGTAGAGTATGATTGATATCTGATGTTGTTGGTTATGAAAATTGAATTTTTCTTTCCTTTATACATATATATTGCTATTGTTACGTTTTTTTGTTTTTTTGTTGTTGATTTTTTGTTTTAATTGATTAATTTTGTTAAAAAATATATATTATGTTTAATAAATACTACGCAATTTATCTATTATGGCCTGTTCGTCTGGGCGATCTGGACCTCCGCCGACGACGATGATTTCTTTCCCGACTCTGATCTTTGTCACTGTGACGATGCTGGTTGTCGCTTCGTTCTCTATAATGTGTATCACGACGACTATGATGATCGACTTCTGATTCTTCCTCCCGAATCATTTGCCCAGTTTTTCTATCAACCTTCGCCAGAGGAACGTAGGCCCTATCTTCTTTCCGGGACGCACTTCTCGAAGACCCCGTTCCCCAGGAACCCAGTTCGTTTACACGCGGGACGTGCTTTGCTCCGAGTCCTAACATGGCTGGTCTTTTCTGTAATATTGACTCCTTGTTGTCATCATTTGAAGGTTTCATGCCCATGCCACGCAGCAATGCTGCGCCAAAGTCTTCGACTGGGACGCGAGAATACGCATCCATATCTGGAGCGTCAGGTCTACTTGAAAGATCTTGTTCATATACCTGATGCTCTGTCAATTGAGGTAATTCCTCGAAACTATCATCCAATAGCACTTCTGGGTCGGGGTTTTTTTGTTCGTCATTGCCTGATTCTACCTCTTTTTGCTGCGGCGGCTCCGAGGGCTGGTTCAAGCCATATTGTAATTTTTCTTCCTTTGGTTCAAAATCAGTTGGCGCATTGTGATTTGGAGGTAAATAAACTCGTTTCTTTACCACATCTATCCAGTTTTGATTTGATTTCGGGGTAATCGTTATCGGTTCGGCTTTTTGTTGTTCATCGGGTTTTTCATGTAGCGACCTCACAGCCACCCTTCTGCTTACACTTGCCTCATCATCAGATGAACCATCGTCAAAGGCAGATTTTGTTCTAGCTGGAGGAGGAGCGGAATCCCTACTTGTACTGCTCTTCTTCAAGCTAAAACCTTGCATTGAATTGGAGCGTTGGAGAAATGTCGGCCCGGCGGAACAGTAGACTAGTGTACACCTTATATACGTCCGAACTAAGTCCCGCAAGTTCCAGGATAGAAAAACGATGAACTTGGTACGTAACTTGAGAGGATGTTGCATACGGACTCTGTATAGACCGCATACTGCTGTGATGGGAGTCCGACATTATTCCAACTCTGGGCCGAAACCCTTTGGTACTTTACCATCCGAGAAGGAAGCTCGACGGCCTGAAATTTCCCGATGGATGTCCGAGAAGATGGACCAATTGCAAGCCACAGTTTTTTCAGCCGGCCAGACACTAAACGATATTACTGGATACTCCAGCATAGAGAAGCTCAAGAAGTCAATTGAGAATCAGGAAAGATATCTTGTAGAATGCAAGGAGCAGGTGCGTTTCCATAAGGAGCAGTACACCCAGAAGATCAATGAGCGATCAGCTTCCCAGAGGGAGGTGAACGAATTGTTGCAAAGAAAGCATTCATGGTCATCTGCAGATCTTGAGCGGTTTACTGAACTCTACCGTAACGATCATGCCAACGAGCAGGCGGAAAGTGAGGCGGAAAGAAAGCTGAACGAGGTGGAGCATAAGTTGGAAGACGGTCGAAATGAAATGGCCCGACTGATTGGCGCCCGTTACCACGAGGAGCAGATTTGGAGTGATAAGATCAGACGGGCCTCGACGTACGGAACATGGGTGTTGATGGGGTTCAACGTTCTACTGTTCGTAGTTGTCCAATTGGGACTGGAGCCATGGAAACGACGTCGGTTAGTGGGTTCTTTTGAGGATAAGGTGAGAAGTGCATTAGATGAACGGCTCGGTGTGGAGACGCCAGCAGCAAGCTCGCCGGAGCTTGACGAGACAGTGTCAGAAGTAGAAGCGACCGAAAATGAGGAACCTCAAGTTATCGCGCCCTTGCTTACTTGGAGATCCTTCCCATCTCGGGTTGTCAAGGCGATTGAAAACTCCACTGCGGTAATTGTTACGCCTTCTGAGCTGACAACGGCCGTGGCTGTTGGGGCCACTATAGGGGGCCTTCTTGGGGCATTGGCTACGGCTGCATTTAGATAGAGCTGGTGAAGTATTCGGCAAAACGAAACCGAAGAAGGGCAAGAGAGCTTCGTTGTGGAGAAAAATAAGGACAAAAAAAGTGAGTGTGAGATCGAGAGAGGAAGGAAATTAATATATTAGAAATTAGGAAAAGTGGGATAGGAATAGAATGAATGCGGGAGGTCAACCTCGTTGGGGCCTGAAACACCTGCATTTGCGATGAGGCCTTCCGCAACCAGAACAAGTAGGTTCACCCATGATTATTTGGTTCTTATTTTGATATGTACAGTAACAGAGATATGATATTATGCAAAACATATGAAAAACTTGACATTTTTATATAAGCATGCAGCCTCGATGCGCTTCTGCTGTCACGTCACAGCGGTGGAATATCCTTACAAGGATTCTCTGCAGCTGCTGCGTGCCAATGCGTGTGTTGATTGAAAAACTGGATCAAAGGGAACAGTATGTGTCATGTTCCTGTCAGATCTATACTCTAACGAGGTGGGGTAGGATGTGGAGGGGAACAGGATATTACATCAATGGCCCCCTGCAATGTGTATCCATCGGATCCCTGTTGAATTCAATGCATCATCCAGTGTGCTCAAGAACCTCCATCGTATGTATTCCTCATCTGTCGCTGCAAGCTATACATACACTAACGCAAACGCTTTACATAGGATAAACAGATAATACAATGTTTCGATTTGGAATTTAATTTAAAATATATACAAACACTGGACAATATTAATAAGCTTTAATTCTCAACGCTCTTTGTAGTCGTAGCACAAATATCTTACTAGTAATTGTCGCAGTTTCAGCAAAATAAGCAATAATAATAATAACACATATCCTCTTCGTTTCGTTTCATTTCATTTCCTTCTCCTCCTTGTCTTTATATCTACAACGGCAAAATGGCCGGTGGAATCCGCATCCTTTACACAACATGTTGAAATATGTTAAATTCAACTACGTCTGTTAGACATTCTCATACTTATATACTTGCGCATTCTTGATTTTGTTTTTGAGACACTTGCACAGCCGCATCTCGTTCCAACCGAGAATTTGGAACCGCATCGGCGACACAGTTTGCAACAATTCAGAGCCATTTAGCGATAGTATAAAGATGCTAGTTATGCAGCTGGACTGCAATAACATATATATATATATACGTGTGTAGGCTTGATTGTATGAGATTAGTTTATTTAATACGGATATTTTGAGGGGTTTCATTTTGGTCGTGGGACCGTTTCTGAAACAAGGGTGCATGGATCAGCAAAAAATCATCCACTTCAAGTTGTCGAGGAATTTGAGGCAGTTGAAATGAGGCAGTCTCCAGTAATATATAAACCTTTCAAAATCAGCTTTCGCTTCTTATTTTCGCCGGGTCACCACTAGTTGATCGAATATGTATCGTCCGGTTCAGCCTGGTGATCCCACATGGTGTCCAAAATGTCAGGACGATAGAACATATTGTCCTTGTCCGTTTGGCTCGTGAATTGCTATCTTATCAAACATTCTTTTACCTATCTATTTGTCAATCGTTTTATATTTCTATATTCTCTTCTTTACTTTCTTTTAGTTGATTTTGTTATTTTGTGTATAGATATTCTTTCGTTTTAGTTCAATTGATTCATTCGTTTTCTTTTTAAAAACGCCCTAAACGCCTCCGGCGGCTTCTTTTTTCTCCGAAAAGAAGCAAAAAAGGTAGCTCTGCGAGGCGGCAGAACATATGGAAGACTCTTTTACCCATCATACAGCAAAATTACACATCTGGATTGCATAGTTCATTGCAGTGCTTTTGGTTCTTTTCTAGAAAAGAACGCTGCCCGCAGGGCACTCTTAACTTCATCTTTTTTTGCAAGGTCGTAGGTTTAAATTGGTTAGTATAATATATATGAGGCACCGCCACGCGAATTGTGGCGTTAAGTTTTGTTGACCAAGGTAGGTGACCATCGCATACTTCTAATCGATGATGGAACTTGGGAAGTGGTATATTTTGGACATGATGCGGAGAAGACAAGAGCGAAGACCTAGCACACGAGAATATCTGGCGCTGACAAAAGCTGGGAAGCAAGATATAAGAGGTGGGTAACGACAGGAAACATAGTATGTTGCACACATCACAGCTAATTAGTTCATTCGTATATTAGCTCACCAGAGAACCTTTGAAGGGGCCTATCTACGAACGGCTCTGGGCCAGCTCTCATTTTCGCTGATCATTCTGAAAATGTTCAGCAAGGACTTTCTGCCAATAGGAACGATGATGACTGGCTACGGCCTCTTGGTTATGTTAATTGCATTGTGGAGGAGAAAGAAGATGATGCCACTTTTCTTGCCCTCTCGAAGTTCGTCCAACCGTCTGGTGGAACATTTTCAAACAAGCGGCTCCGTCGTGTTGGTTTTGGGGCTGCTGAGCTGTGCATTGTACGTGCTGTTGCTTGTGTTATTACTACGCTTGGACATGACCAAAGAGGGCTGAATTTGCTTTCTTATATATAATATATAATATAATAGGACGTCTTTTTGCATTGATTGATTATTTGTAGAAATCAAACTTGTCCTTGTCAGAACCAGTCTTGACTTGACTGGAGTATGCCTCCTCCAAGTCAGATTGCAAAATGACGTATCTGTTCTTACGGACTGCCCGCAACCCGGCCTCCTGCATGATGGCTGCAATGATTGCACCGGACAATGGGTCGTTCCTAATGATCAATGAGTCAAGGTCAACTTCTGGAGCCAACGACATTTTGGATGCAATTGTGGTGAAAATGAGTCTTCGCTCTCTACGGTCCCGCAAGGATGGGAACTCGATCTTTCTGTCCAAACGACCTGGTCTCATCAAAGCTGGATCAAGAGTATCCGCTCTGTTGGTGGCCATAATGACCTTGACATTAGCAGTCTGGTCGAACCCGTCCATTTGGTTCAACAATTCCAACAAGATACGTTGGACTTCTCTATCGGCACCTGTTTGGGCGTCGAAACGCTTCGTGGCAATAGCATCAATTTCATCGATGAAGATGATCGCAGGCGAATTTTCTCTGGCTAATCGGAAAACGTCTCGCACCATACGAGGCCCTTCACCTAAATACTTTTGCACAAACTCAGAACCCACAACTCTGATAAAGGACGCAGTTGTGGAATTGGCCACCGCTTTGACCAACATAGTCTTACCGGTACCTGGAGGACCGTATAATAAGACACCTCGTGGGGGATCGATACCAATCTGTTTGTACAATTCGAATTGGGTCAGCGGAAGCTCCACGGCTTCCCGAATCTCCTGTTTCTGCATGTCAAGACCTCCGACATCCGAATAACTGACATCTGGTCGCTCGTTCTGATCTAACATGGTGATGGAAGAATCAGCCTCTGGGGGTAAGATGTCCACGAGTGCATTGGAATGACGATGAAGAGCCACAGATGACGAGGACTTCAACAACTCGCGGTCCAGGGTGGACAGAATTCGAACAGCGTAGTTGGATCCTGTGGTCGAGGACACAATCCCCGTGTGCTGGTCAATAGGCTCTAAAAATTGACCAATAACTAATGGGACAGATTTTATACGCTTCACCTCCTCTTGTGCTCGAACTAGCTCTCGTTTCAAGTGGCGTTGTTCATCCTTGATATATTCTTCTTGCAAGTTGATCAATTCGTATTCTCTTTCTAATTTCTTTAATTCCCTGTACAGGTCCTTTGGCCCGCTCTCTTGGGCTCCATTATTCAATCCATTGAGGACTCCCTCGGAGGAAGTGTTGTTAACTTTCGTGGAGACGCCTCCAGACTTATTATTTGTTTTGATTCCCAGCTCTTCCATTGTTACTAGGCGTAGTTATGGTGGTGTGTGTCTTCGGTTTTGATCCCACAAAGTAGCTGTTGGATGGTTGTGGCAAATTGTCCCAAACAAAAAAAAAAGGGCCATCGGCATCCGACAAACCGGGAATCCGAAGATCATGGATTCGAATATTAGTGATTTTCTGATCTATTTAATAGAGAAATGTCATTTATAAGGGGGAGCTAATCAATTACATCATTAGGGTACTAAATTATCTTCTCACTTCATCTTGGGAGTCATAAGATCTATCAATTGCACCCATAAGGAGCTTGACGATCCAAGTGGCAGGGGTCAATTCAACACCGAGACGGGCCATTTCATCTTGCTCGACTTCAAAGGTACTGGTGCAATCAACCATGGCGCCAACTTCTCTATCGGAATCCAACTTGCTGAGGAACTCTCTTGCCTTCAAATCGTTACCAACTTGGGCGAATTGGAAAGCAACGGCGCCAGGGCCGTATCTAGTTGAGCCGAGTTTAGCCTTGGCCTCCTTGATGACCTTGAAGATGGTGCTACTGGATTCACCAGCTGGATGTCCATCGGTAATGGTAATAACCAAGACTGGCTTATCCATTTGATTAGCTCTGGCAGGTCCAAGAACCATTGGATCGATGATCTTACTGCGCATAGAGGTACCCAATGGAGTAAGACCGTGGAATTTGATTTGGGAAGCCAATTGGAAAACTTGCTGGTCAGTCTTGATATTGTTACCTTGGATTTGGTTGTTCAAGAATCTGACTTCAATACCGTTAGTATCAAACAAGGAACCGGCGAAGGCGGCACGTTGTAGAATAAGCTTCAAATCGTCAATACGTTCACCATTTTCTTCAAAGGACATGGAACCGGAGTCATCGGCAAAGAGAACAATGTCGTAGAGGGACAGACGGACCAAGTCGACGGCGATTTCCATTGGAATCTTCCACGCTTGGACGATCTGTTGAACTTGTGGGCCGATGGTGCTGGCCAATTGCTGTAATCTTTGTGGTGGATAGAAAGCTTGCAGGCCATTTTCTTGGACGGCCTGCTGAAGAATTTGCATGTAGTTACCAGCTTGGTGTTGTTGTTGCTGTTGCTGCTGCTGTTGAGGAGGATAACCACCCTGCTGAGGAGGGTAGCCACCTTGTTGAGGAGGATAACCACCTTGCTGTTGTGGAGGAGAGCCACCTTGTTGTGGAGGATAGCCACCTTGTTGTGGAGGATAGCCACCTTGTTGTTGTGGCGGACGTCCAGCACCACCACCGCCTGGCATAGGCATTGGCATTGGAGGTTGTCCTTGAGCTCTCTGATAGCCACCTTGCTGAGGGGGATAACCACCTTGTTGTTGTGGAGGATAGCCACCCTGCTGTGGAGGATAGCCACCTTGCTGTTGAGGTGGTGGTGGTTGCTGGCCCGGAAGTGGAGGAGGAGGTCTGTTATATTGGCCAGCTTGCTGCTGTTGAGGAGGATATCCACCCTGTTGTTGTGGGGGATAGCCACCCTGCTGTTGCTGTGGAGGATAACCCCCTTGTTGTTGAGGTGGTTGAGGTGGATAACCTCCCTGTTGTTGAGGAGGATAGCCTCCTTGTGGTGGTTGTTGCTGTTGTGGAGGAGCTGGTGCACCACCGGCTGCGGCGACGCCTCCTTGTGTAGCTGCTAGTTTACTGGCTAAACCCATAGTATTTGAAAATTGATGAAATAACTGTAAAGTGGAGAGTCAAGACCGTTGTTTTATACTTGGCAGATTTGACATTCCGGCTCGTCGGTAAGAATGCCCCGATGCAGACGTGCGTCATAGTACATCGTGTTATGGCAGTGTAGGCAGTCAAAGTAAGGCTGAGCATTCGCAGCCCCCTTTAATTGCATTGGCACAAGCCACTTGATGAGGGTTCTCGTGATGTATGGCTGAGCGTTCCGTATCCACTGCAAGGCTAGTAGTATTTTAACTTCCTGTCATGTATGGTTTTGTGGCTTGAATGTGAGGCCCACATTTTTTTCATAATATGAT
>PPJG02000025.1:147433-196195 GCA_003705695.2 Blastobotrys serpentis | reverse complement strand
AAAAAAAAAAAAAAAAAAAAAAAAAAAAAAAAAAAAAAAAAAAAGTGAAAATGAAAATGAATATAAAAGAAATCAAAATTGTAAGCGATATCCGCGCTACTTCTATAGTCTTCAAGATCGATCTGTATATATATTCTTCAAGCGTATCTTTGTTATTTTTTATGCAAGTTGATAAGTACCTTTAAGCGTCCGATTTCTGGAGAGTTTCATTAAATGCAGTGCACTGCAGGTTAATTGGATTATTTTTCATGTTGATCAACCTCTCTCAGGTTATCACCCAAATGACTGGCATCACCGAAGCCCGTGATTAAGCCAGATTTTGTAGTTTTGTCAACTAATATTGTCGTAACAGAAGTATTGTGAGGCACACGGATATGTTCATCTTTCACCGAGTCAGCAAATTCATATCCATTCTCGTCGACAACATGTTTGATAAATTTGGAGATGACGCCTCCATGAGAAACTATCAAAACGGTGGAGTGATTTGACTGGATGCTTTTATTTACAATATCATCAAACGCTGAATTCAACCTTCTAGCGGCATCTTTCCTAGGTTCTCCGAAATTGTGAAACCCTTTACCTTCATGTTCGCATATCGTTTTTGCCTCAGCTACAGATAATCCTTCGAGCTGCCCCATACTTCTTTCTCGTAATTCATAAGCAAAAGTAGGTTCAATTGTGTCAGGCTTTTGCGCATGTTCTAGAATTATCGCGGTAGTCTCTTTGCATCGAGTTAGATCACTCGACCAAACTGCGTCTATTTTCACTTGTTTCAGCCGTCTTCCTAGTGCAGCAGCCTCGAGTTTCCCCTGGTTATTCAGACTTGTGTCTAGATAGATTAGCACCGTACGAGAGGGAGAAGTTACGAGATTTTATTGGAATACCAATAAATTAATTTTTGGCCTACCTAAATGTCCTTGAAGAATTCTTCTTTTGTTGTGATCTGTCTGTCCATGTCTAACAATCAGAATTTTTAACTCATTCTGTTGGAAAGTCATATTGTCGACTCCAAAAACGATAGAGATGATTTCGTATTCTTGGAGAAATTCAATGCAGGTTGGGACAAAAGCACATGTTCACACAGCTGCGGTTCGATGCACAAGTGTGATGAATTGAATTGATTATTTTTCATTGTGTTAGTTATTTATTTGTTTGTTCCTCTCTTAGGATATTATCTATGTAGGAAACGTTGAAATTTTTTTATTTTTTTATTATTTAATTTCTTTTTTTTTTTTTTTGCCTTAAAATCCCGATGGTGGAGGTGGTGGTAATGGTGGGCCCTGAGGTCTACCACCCATGCCAGAATTAAGAGCTCCATTATCCTGTCTTATGTTTATGTCAATGTCGGACACATTGAAAAAATCTTGAATTGCCGAGTTGATATATCCTTCATTTGCATTGTCCTTTTTCATCATGTTGACAAAGTACTGATAACTTACAGAAGACATGCCCCACATAGACGAAAAATCCTTCAAATATTCCACGCACGATTTGAATTCTTCAAATTGTGATATGTCGGCCCCACGGTTCGCCTGTATATATAGTTTCAAAGAAGCAGTTAGAGGCAATGTCATAAAGTATTCAAAATCTGGTAATGGCTTTCGGTACGGATGAACATTCCGCAAAACGTTGAGACTCATGTTAATTAGACCGGTAACACTTGGCAACAAGGGACTGACCTCTGAGGCACCAGCAACAATCAGGACGGACGCTACAGTCAAATACCCCAACACCAGATGAGCAAAATGAGGTAGAATTGACGGGGACATGAAGTCAGGGTTAAAGAGGTGCTGGAAGGATACTTCAGGCGGTAAGGTGACAAACCAGTTGTGAAGTTCATTGGCACATGTTTGAAGGAAGATTGTTTTTTCCTCTTGCGGTAAATATGTTGGGTAATCCTTGCGATTGGTGACTGTGAGGTACTTGTTTGCGATTCGGTTCAAAGTACATTGAACATTGAAGAGTGTCACTATTCGAGACGGACATGGTCCATTGATATTCCCCGGTCTCGCCCATAGTTCCATTTCCTCTTCAGTCATTACGGACTCGTTGTCATCAAAGTACTCCAAATAATTAATTTGTGGCAATCGACCCAGTCTACCAGCGATAATCGTATCAATCAGACAGCAGCATTTCCAGGTCCTTCTGACATGTGATGAAAGGTTTGCATTGCTACCTTTATCATTCAGATCCAATCCTTTGGCCATATGAAGTGCATTGCCTAGCGCGGTCCAGGAATTGGACCAATAGCCCCTGCCGAGAAAGTACAATGACAAGAGTAGGAGGGCCTGAACCCCTTCTATACTGTTCTCGCAGTCGAGAATGCTAATTGATATATCGTAAGCAGTCTGCGCAGAATGTCGAGGGTCCTCCATGCCAAACGTTGCAGGCAAGGCATACAAAAAGCCGATGTAAACCAAGGTCCAATAGAGGCAACTTTTACAAGATTTCTTTTGTGACTCAGCAGCGCTGAGGTTTAAGAGTGCTTGTTTGTCAACCATTGGGAAGGATGAGTGGACGTGAATGAAGTAATTTTCCAGCATTTGCTTTGGTGAATAAGGAGAAATCGCATTCTTCCAACGGTCGACATCGAAGATGGCATGTGAAAGTTGTAATCTCTCGAAATTTAATATAAACGAATCATCAAACCCACTGCTGGGTCCCAGAGATCTGTATTCGACCGATTCTGACACGCTCTGTTCCTTATTTTTGTCGCCCTGGCCGGTCGATTTTTTGGTTGCGCCTTCGTTATTACGTTTTCGATGACAGGGGATGCCCTCATCAATCTCCAATATATCCAACAGCCACTTCATATCATCGCGTTCGCCTGCTGATGCCTCCGGGGAGATTGTATTGTTATCGCTGTTACTGCTATTATGACCGTCATTACTCTCCTTATTCTCCTGCAAGATCTGGGGGACTACCGTTCGGAAGATGTTTTCCCCGTCCGGAATACTGTTAATTAATACTTCAAGTGATTTAAACAACCTCTCATTGGTTCGCTCGAGCTTCTCCAGATAACCTGGTGGGATTCCTCGTTTTTTGGGTGCCGAGTAGGTACAATTTAGCTCATTGCTAGCGCAGCTATAACAAGGCAAATTGCCATCGCATTTCCCCTTTTTGGACCTGCATTGATCACATGAATGCTTGTTTCGTCGTCTTTTGTGTCGCGGTTCTTCCAAGTTCATCATTCCACTGTAACTTGTTTCAACACGTTTCGTATCTTCCGGTTCTTCTTTTGGTAGTTCAGGGTGCTAAGGTGCTGCTGCAGTCAATCCAAACTCTAAATGTGACATCTAGATTAATAAGATTATGTACCGGTATCGGAATTCCGCTATCCGGTAATCCTCCGGCCCTTTCAAAAGTGACGAAAGAGGGGGGCAGTTGGGAGAAAAGAGATTCGGTGTTGTCATGGCAACCCGGCCTTCCCCATTTTTTCCCCTTAGCAGGCGTTCAAACCAGTGGTGAGTTGGAATGCATTTTGGCTCAGTTAGTAAACTAGTGGTAAGCCTCTCTCTAAATTCCCCCTAAAAAAAAATCAATAAGTAAAAATAAAATCAGCCCTTTGTCTTCTCCAGATAAGTTCTAGACACGCTTTTGCCTAGCATGAAATGATTAAATTTTCTCCACAATCGGCAGGGTATGCTGTGTAACTACATTTCTGTCGCTCGCCTTTTAAGAAAGAGGGACGTGAGAAGCGTGAGAATTTTTAGTTGACACAAAAACTAGAAATGAACACCACACTTTTACCCATTTAGAAAGAAATGGAGCACGGCCTGTCTAAATGACGCTTGAGCAGTATCCAGCTAACCCCAACGCCTGGGGCTATTGCTCCACTGCGTTCTCTATTCAAACGTTGACTGGTACAGGTTCAACGGCAAAGAACATGGCAAGCTTCATCACTTATTGAAAGAACAGAAAGCTATGATCACAACGAGAATGAAAATGATACAAAATAAAATGGTGGATCTCATCTTGAGGGTGGGCGTGTTATTTCGGATACCGGCCCCTTTAGTCCGTGGAAATTAATATATCCGTCACATCTGCACCTCGTAAAATGACCGTCATTTTGATACCATTTTTATTTATTTTTTCACTCCGATTCGATAATATGTGGCCTTGTGATTGAATAGCATATGTTTTCTGGATGTATTTGTGAGACGTTTATTATTTCCAATGTCTCGTCCAGAACTACAACCTTCGAATGGATTGTTTCTCCGTGAGTTCAAACCCACTCATTACTCTTGCGTTTTGCCTTGTCTTGGCGAGAAAAACACCACCAATTACCCGAGGAACTACCAGAAGCCGGAGATGAGCAAAATTAGAGATTGAACAATGCAACAACAATATTGGTCGATTGACCGATTGCACGAGTTATGGGTGTCCGGTTTTGTATCCCATGATTACAAAAGTAATTTTGTATTTTCTATGAGACATGTCGGCATCCTTTTTCTCTATAATTTTGTAGTGACGCCTCTAGGCACAGGCAGCTAGTAAAAGACAATTTCCGTTAGGCATCCAAAATATTCTACAGAGAATCTAAATTTTACATTTCACTTGTCGTGGAGGGAGTTTTTAATTTCCAAAATTCCTAGACCCGGGGAAAATTCCACTTGTTTTATTGGAAAGAAAACTCTCTGACACTTATTAATCGCCGTTCCACATGTTTCAGACAACAATAATTAATTGCGTGGGATAAGGTTCGTTTTGGCAAACACTCGCACGATCAAATTGGGTCGGCGGCATTGAGATAGTTGTTCCGACAACATTTTACCGGAAAAAAAAAAAAAAAAAATATATATATATATATAAAATAAAAAAAATGATGCTGTAAACCCCTAACCCTTATATATAGTCCCAATTTGATTTTTTTTTTTGGATACTTCTTTTTATGCTGTAAACACCTAACCCTTATCTAAAGTCCCAATTTGATTTTTTTTTTTTTTTTTTGATAATTTTTTTTTTTCATTTTTCAAAAATCAAAGCCCATAATGGTATTGAGAAAGAAGAAGGGAACGAATACTGCAAAGAGTATTGAGCCGGAAGTGTTTCGAGATAACAAGGCTCGTAACCAGTTGGCCATCAGTAACAAGAATTATGAAAACTCATCACTGAAGCCAAAGTCGAGCAAGAACCGAATCAGCAAAAAGGCAAGCAGCTCGACCACCAAGACAAAAAATAAGACGCCAGTATATAGCGAAAAGGACTTGAATCTGCCCAAGTTAAATACATCAATTAATCCAGAAGGAGTGAAGTTGGCCAAAAGAGGAAAGAAAGGCAAAAAGTTTGCCGACAACGATGCAATGAACCGAATCTTGAAATCCGTGTCCACCGCCTTGGATTCTAAGAATGCGTCCAAATTGGAAAAGGCAAGACAATTGGAAGAGATCAGAGAAGCCAAGCGAAAGGAAATGGAGAAGAAAGAGCAGGAACGTGAAGAACGTCTGAATGCTAAGAAATCGGAACTCAAGAAAAAGAAAAAGAAGTCGAAAGATAACGATGATGATGGTTTTAACGACAAGAAATCCGCCAAACCAAAGAAAAGAGTGTCCTTTGCATAATTTATTTAATAGATTTATCATTAGTGCTGCATTCTTCATCTCCACAAAGTGGAGCTACCTTTTTTGCTTCTTTTCGGAGAAAAAAGAAGCCGCCGGAGGCACTCTTCTATGTTGTCAATATATGTACATTATATAATCTCCGTCACCGTTTGGGAATATAAAAACATCACAAAACAAGATATGGCATCATCATCGTCAATCTTGACAAGATTATTATTCTCATGCCATAATGCACAGTCCGTTTGATCTGCTTAAATTTTCACCGTCACATGCTTCTATAAGGGCATATCGCCGCCGTGCAGACCCTATAAAACCTGCAGGCCTATGGTTATCAGACATAGTCAAATTACGGGGCACGAATATCGTGTCCCCAACAGGATAATTATTTCACTCTTTTTCTTTTTTTGTTTTTGTGTGGGTAGACTATCCGTCTCAGCTTTACACATCCTCCTCGAAGAGTCTCCACAAAGACCTTTTCCCGGACATTGACATTGGTCGGTCGACTATACGAGGAAAATAAAGTTGAAGTCTCTCGTTATGCAATGCATTCACCCCACTTTCAAAGGGTCGGAATGAATGAAATAAGAGATGTTTGAAATTCTTGGCGACGATGGAATAGAATCCTATCTATGAAGATCAAAAAGCGGAGTGTTGTATTGTATTGATCCGCAATACTACATCAAACAGTTCCCCACTATTAGATGATCACCAAGCTACGTTAAGTGTCCCTCATTTTCGTGTGTTCGGAAAGGGCGCCAGTGATGCAGATATGATGCGGAACGTTGTAAATAAGGGGCTACAAATGGCAATACAAAAAAAGAGTTAAAGGGGAATAAATCTTTGAAAAGTGAGGGGTACACATTAATGTATGGCCAAAAAGAAAATTTCGGAGAGTTCGCCATGGACGAAAATAAGTTGCCCCGCAATTTGATACGGCATTTATTGCGACAACGGCGGGAGAAGGGTTATGGAGTTAATGCACAACTCCGCCAAATCCATAAATTATTATTTATGATTGGCTGGGGGCTGCGCTATCATTACCGAAAACGAACCAACCGTTGAAAATCGCCGATCTCGCACTAATTCGGGTAACGATTCCCGTAGGTCTTACCAACTTGGGCGGTGACTCTCCCCACCACTTGGAATTTGATTGGCTGATTTTTGAGACTTAATCATCTTGGCGGGAGAAAAGTCGAAGTATAAAAATCATCATATCCGCCATAAATGATAAACCCGGTGAAAATTTAACTGACCACTAATCAGGTGCTTTTTGGATAGGTCAGCCCTTGCTCTTGTGCTACAAAGATATACATACATTTACTGTTTGTCTGACCGTACTATTATTTAACTTGAATCCGATCCGAAACATTTCTCAGATCAGATTTTCCTTATACAGACAAAGGGCAGCAGCAGCAAAAACTTCATTTGTTAAAAATTTTCTGTGACTCGATTTTTTTTTATTCCAGAAACTTCTGAATAACCATACCATGACAAATTCTCAAGAGCAGACTACAGTGCCTGCTGAAAAGGTCGACAGCTACTATGACGACGAAAACTTTGCAGTGCAAAATCTTCCAGGCCCTGAACCAACCGAAGAAGAGTTGCTTACCTTACCCAAGACGGCCGACAGATTGCCTTTTGCGGTCTGGTTAGTTGCATTGGTCGAACTGTGTGAAAGATTTACCTACTATGGTCTTTCTGGTCCGTTCCAAAACTATATGACCATCCCAAGAGACGACCCAAATCAAACTGGTGGTCTCGGTCTTAGCGGTGGTACTCCAACGGCCTTGTCAAACTTCTTCCAGTTCTGGTGTTATGTCACTCCAATCCCTGGTGCCATTGTTTCTGATCTTTGGTTGGGTAAATACAAAACAATCTTCCTCTGTTCTATCATCTATGCCTGCGGTAACTTGATTCTCTTCGTCACCTCTCTCCCAATGTCTATTGACCATGGCACAAATTCCGCCTTGGGTGGTTTGGTTACCGCCATGGTTGTCATCGGTCTGGGTACTGGTGGTATCAAGGCTAACGTCTCGCCAATGATTGCTGAACAATACACCATTACTAAGCCTTATGTTAAGACCAGAAAGAACGGTGATAAAGTCATTGTTGATCCAAATGTCACTATTCAATCTGTCTTCATGATTTTCTATTTCTGTATCAACTTCGGTTCGCTTTCTAACATTGCAACCACTGAGTTGGAACAAAATGTTGATTTCTGGGCTGCCTATGTTTTGCCATTTGCCTTCTTTTTCATCGGTATCATCGCATTGGTTGTCGGTAGAAACTACTACATCAAGAAGCCTCCTCAAGGTTCAGTCATTCCAGATGCTTTCAAGATTTGTTATATTGCAGTCAAGAACAAGTTCAACTTGGAAGCCGCAAAGCCATCCGTTCGTCGTGCTACTGGCGAATCTGAACCAAAGTGGTCTGACTTGTTCGTCGACGAAGTCCGACGTGCCCTCATTGCTTGTAAGGTCTTTGTCATCTTCCCAATTTTCTGGTTGGTTTATGGACAAATGCTTAATAACTTTGTCGACCAAGCTAGTCAAATGAACACTCACGGTCTTCCTAATGATATCATGCAATCTATCAACTCCATTGCTATTATCGTATTCATCCCTATCGTCAACAGATTCCTTTTCCCATTTTTGAGAAAGATAGGTATTCCATTCAAACCAGTCACTAGAATTGCAACTGGTTTCATGTTCTCTGCTATTGCTATGGCCTATGCCGCAATTGTTCAAACCCTTATCTACAACACTGGTCCATGTTACGAGCAAGTCTTGTCCGAATCCTGCCCAGCTGGTAAGGTTCCAAACGACATCCACGTTGCCATTCAAACTCCTGCATATGTTTTCATCTCCTTCTCTGAAATCTTTGCATCTATCACTGGGTTGGAATATGCCTACACCAAGGCCCCATCTAACATGAAGTCTTTCATCATGTCTCTTTTCTTATTGACTAACGCCTTTGGTTCTGCCATTGGTATGGCTCTTTCTTCTGTTGCCGTCAATCCAAAGTACAAGTGGTTGTACGTTGGTCTCTGTGTTTCCACCTTCTTGTTCGGTGTTGCTTTCTTCTTCACCTTCAGAGGTCTTAACAAGAAGGAAGAAGAGCTCAACATCATTGATGCTGAATACAACGCAGAAGTTAATGCTAACCTTAAGGCTCAAAACATCGAAAAGAGAGAGCATGATTCTCACGCTTAAAGCTAACCATGTAATGTTTGTTATGAAAATTATTTGTTTAATGTAAAATAAATCTAATCTTCGAATTTCCCTTTTTGCAATCTCTTGTACCTTCCCAGATCCATGTTGGCGGAAATAATTTCCCTTAGCAAACGTTGTAATGTGAATTTTGCCCAACTAACCATTCATGTCACAACTGAAGTTTTTAATTGAATTGCTGTGACTGCAAAATTAATAAGGTTTGTTTTTATACATATGGCCATAAGTTTTGCTTTAAAGCAAAATAGCAAATTTCGAGATCATCTAAATTGGCTTTGTTCAATTTCCACTTAAGCAAACCCCCAAATCTTGAGGTACATATATAAGGGTGATAATCCAGTGTTCCATGATGCAATCCACATTAAATATAAAGTAACATGGTTTCATTTCACTTCCTAGCGTCTACCACCGCCATTGTTGGATATGTTTCAGCTCAAGGTTTTCTTCTGAACCAAGCCAGCAGAATGGCGGTTGAGCATTTTGCCAGTGCCCGTAATGACGGCGTCCCAGAAGCCAGAGCATCTTCTGAAGCGGGCCACATTGCTTCAGTGCTAGTCAATGATAAAGGAATTCAGAGAATTGCAAATCAAGCAATCCAAGCGTTCCCTAATATTGACAAGCCAAAAATCAAGCAATTGGTCCAAGAAGGTGATAAGGTCTTTACACAATTCAGCAATGGGCCGAGCTACAAGCCCTTGATCACGTATGTGAAAGGAGTCGTCAAAGATTTCAACACCCAAAAGATTATTGCCGATGCTAAGAATCTCGCTAGCCAAGGCCAGCAAAGATTTAGTAATGAAGTCAAAGATTTCTTCAATGATGCTGATGGTAAGGCAATTGGGTCTACTGCCTATTCTATTGGACTTCACGTTGCCTCCGACTTGGGCATGGAAAAAGTTTACGAAAAGGAAGTTCCAAAGGTTCCAAAAAAATAAACGGACCTAATACTTATATATTTTCTTTTATTTCTGAAGCGCTATATTTCAATGCTATTATAATATGTAAAAACAATTTTTCAAACGTGGATTATAATATGACCGTTACATATCCAAAACGGTGTTTCACAACCTGTTTGAGATCTGACATAAAACGGTTTGATTTGAGCTGCAATAATTTCTTCCCCAGTTCTGAGTTATACTGGGAACATGAGTAAATTTAGGAACCGGTGGCGTGCTTTCGCGCCACTATCACGCGTATTGGGATGAAGGGTGTGTGTTTTGTCTCTTCTTAAAAAACGTGACAATCCGCACCTGACCAGACAACACTTATCAACGTGATAACAGCCTTTTGAGTCGGTGAGTATCCCAACACGAACGAACGAAAGAGATGAGCTAATTTTTTATAGATATTAATTAGCCATGCAGGTGAATCCGGTACCTAGTAGACGAGGGTTTGACAATGAACAACAAGAGGAGGGTGGATCGAGGAAGAAATTGAAGACTGAGGGAACGTCAATGATGAAGTCTGGTGGTGACAAGCATGAGGAAAATACAGATCCTCTCTTATCGAATCAGTCCCACGGTGGTGAATTTGAAAATGTAGCCAATGATGCCGTGAAAGTGGCAGCTGCTGCGGCAGCTGCTCCTACAACTTCTGGTGGTTCCGGTGAAACTCACGCTACTACTAATGCTGCCTCAGACCCAGGGTCACAGACAAAACAGGGAGAAGCTGGTCATGGTAATTCATCACAAACCATTGACAATGAATTGTTGAAAGAAAAGGTTGCTGTTGCAGCTAGTGGCGCTGGCGGTTCAGATACTGGACTTCAACAGATCCTTTTGAACCATGACTTACCGCATACCAACCAAATCTTACAGGAACGACTCAATTCACCACTAGCGCGTGGATTCCGTAACCAATTCAACAGTAGCAATAGCCAACAACACGGTTCTGACGCGAATGCAGCAGCGGCAGCCGCCGCCGCTGCTGCTGCCGCGGCCTCTGGGTCCAACACTGGTGGAGCTAGTGGGGGAACAGCCAATCCCGAACCTCACCACAATGCAGCAGTTTCACCAGAGGAGAGTGCAGATGGTGCTAACAAACCTGATGTTGGGTCTGAACAGTGGCACAAGTTGCGTAGAGACAATCATAAAGAGGTCGAAAGAAGGCGCCGTGAAAATATAAATAAGGGGATTGAGCGTATTGCAGAAATTGTCCCCGAATGCGAAAAACAAAAATCAATGATCCTGCAACGAGCCTATGAATACATATTGAAGCTCAAGCAAAGTGAAGCATCCAATATGGAGAAATTTGCTCTAGAAAAGCTTCTCACCGAACAAGCCATTGCTGAATTGACCAATAGCAACAATCGTTTACGCGTCGAGATTGAAAATGCTTGGAGAGATGTAGAACATTGGAAACATGTCTGCATGAAACATGGTATCGATATTAATAAAGAAGCTCCGCCCAAACGCGACCAAATCACTAATGAATCCCGCCACAAAACCAATAACGATAATAACGGTAATAGTAATAATTAGGGTATATTTATAATCATTTTTGTTCCTCACAAGTGCTGATCTCCTCTTTGGTTTGAATGGGAAGATTTCATATCTCAATTTCTTGATATAGGAGGTTTTCCTCAAGGCCCCCTAAAGAGCCGTAGTATTCAACACTTTGCCCATACTCCTCCGTAGGATCTCCGTTGAAAGTGAAAACTGACGACGACCCAGCGTATAAGATATCATCTTCCCATCCGCTTCTGTTAGCGCAAATGAATCCAACCCGTTTATCGTTTTGCCGTTCTCCCTCCCCATTCAAAAATGGGAACATTCTCATTATCCAGTAGTTCACTGTACTCATTTCAGGCGGTGTTGTTTCTTCATCCAACTCTTTTTGCAGCTCTCGTTTTCTGGTCTCCTTCTCCTTACTGTCTTCGAGCAATGAAGGCGACGAAGAATTTAACCATGCCATTGGACATACCACTAAATTAGCACCATTTTCTTTAGCCTTATTAGCAAATTCATATGCTTGGAAAGGGGCTTCAAATTTATAAGGATTCAAGTCCATGCATATCCCAACTTGTAGTTTAACCTTTCCGCCCATGATATCAGCACATTCGAATCCCTTTCCATTCTCACTACAGTCGAACGCTTCGTCAGTTTGATACAGAAAGCTCTTTCGAAAGTTGTGAACAATTGTACCACTTGAATCAATCAATGAAGCTGAGTTGTAGATCTTGTTATCGTTTGTTATTTCAGGATATCCAACTATTACGTGGCATCCGTACTGCTTACTAGTTTGTTTTCCCCATTCAATTCCTGGTCCCCCGCCATCCCTATGCTCGCAGTATGGCTCGATTTCGTTTCGGTTGGCAAATTTGTATCCATGCAGAGAGAATTCAGGCAAAACTAACAAATCTAATCGTCTATTGTTCAGTTTACTGCCCAAAATCCTATTTGCCCGTTCAATATTGCTTCCAATCTGACCGATCCGTGGATTTAACTGCAGAACACCTATCCGTAACTTCATGGTTTCTGTGTTACGATTTGTATCGGAAAGAAATGTGCAAAATGAAAAATTGAAATAGTCAAAAAAGAAAAATAAGATTGGAACCAATCACGTGATGTACTAATTTACCTGCGACCCTCGAGTATCGAATAAATGCAAATCTATAAACAAGAGAATACAGTAAATACTATCACATAATTGGAGTGTCTTTAGGCTCTAAGGATGTGGAGCACAGAATGAGTCCCTATGATAACGATTGATCTCTGTGTTATCAGGGGTTTTAGTATATCGCCATTATTAGCTGAAAACTCATCCTTAATATATGACCTTCTAATCATCGATATGCTGGTATCCTTCAAGGATTGAACTATCAGCACATTTAAACAAGGTCCAACACAGAGCGGAATGTTCGACGTATTCATGGACACGACGATCGTTTCCGTTTTGGTGGAAACAGGTGTCAAAGATATCATTTGTGATTCATAAATTGTTATCAGCCTTCGTAAAAAGGATCAAGGCAAACCGTGTGAATACAGATTACAATCTAAGCCGGGACCTTTGTACAACCAACTTTCCCGAGGCCATACTGGGATGTGATTTTTCTAGCCGGCACGCTTCAACCCCACTTTAGGGATCTCAATTCGAACAAATATCACTGCTGTTGAAGGTTTGAAACTTATAAAATGCCACAAACCAGTCAATAAATGATCCAGGCATTGGGAGGCGGTCATTCCCGTCATGTGGTGGTCCACGTCCAAACAGTTCCATTGTTCACAGACCACTTCTATAAGTAGTTCCCATCTCTATAGCTAAATAATACAAAACAAACTATCAAACTATGCGGAATAAGCGTTTGTACCTCAATGGAAACCTAATTGTTTAAGCATTGCAACATTGCCAACAGTACTAATATTATGATTCCCTGAAAAAAATTATGTCTTCTCAGGATTCCGAGGTTACAATCTCATACAGCCTTAAGAAGTAAGAATTAAGATGAAAAATATCAAATATTACCAAGTGGAAATAGCTCAGAGGTAGCTTTGAAAAATGCAAAAATTCACCCCGCCAGTTGTCCACTCGAAAATTGGGAGCCGTGGGAGTCCCACTCAACCTGAGGGCAATTTCCACCCTAGATGTGGAAAATATTCCACCTAGCGGGGGGGACTCTCCCACTTATTCTGAACCCCCTCCCACATATCAGAGGGGGATTGTGAAGAAGGGACTGATGATTGGACATAATTCAAGTGGAATGACGGAATGATAATAAGATTTCACGTCATTATATGCCACTAATTCAAAAACACCAGCCTCTACCGTGACACCCACAGGAAGCCCTGGCCGATGAGGTGGGATTTTTGCTGTTTTAAGCGGGCTTTCGCAGAGAAGTACCAACTAGTGCTATGATTGTATGGAAGAATGAATCCCGAATCGTGGACTCTTGTCAAATCTGTCCTCCTCGCGTCCAACGGTCAAAATTCTCGTAGGAGTTGTTCCCCTTTCGGAAAAGTGTGTATAGTTCGTGTATGGCAAATCGAACTTTTTCCGTTAGTAGTCTATGTCTTTCCGAGAATAGAGAAATTGATATTTAGTTTTTCCAATACATAAAGTCATCGCGGCCACAATATCCTGAAGATCGATTCCAATCTGAGACAGTAATTTTTTTTTTTTCGATGATGTCATGAAAGGAGGATAGAGTAAATCAAGTTAGGGTCTACTTTTTATTCAAGGGTGAACTGGTGGACTTGTTTAAACACCTGCAAGTTTAATTGGTACTTGTTTTAAGACTAAAATTTACGTATTTAGGTGATGGACAAGTCGCTTATATATATATAGATATCTATGAACTGGTTTCATTATAACCAGAAGCTAACTGTAGTTGAATGCCACTTCGTTCAAAAGACGATAGTTTCTATATCTAGCGGCCAACAACAAAAATTCAAAAAATGCAATGAAAATAATAATCAGTTTACTGCTCTGTACATAAATTCAAATAATAGATATAGCAAGCAGGATACTTCATTCATTGGCCAACTTCAGGCATTTCATGAGACTGAAAAAATTTAGCCTGAGTGTGGCAAAGTGCCACATTAGTCATAAACTGACTGTATTCTCAGTAGGGTGCACTGGAGCACCCTGAAGCTCGTGGAACATTCTGGGGGATCATCGGATTTCAAAGCAGTGGTAGCTGACAAATCCAAGCCGCACAAGCCGCATCAACCGATGAGATTCTGCAAGATTCTGCAACCTTCTAGAAGGCACTCGGGCTTTATCAAATAAGGTATATAAAGAGCTCGAATTTACCTGAACTTTAAATCTTACAACAACAAAGAAATCAATCAACACTTATTCAATCAACATTACTAGAATGCAATTTGTCCCATCCCACTACTTTTATGAACCAGAGTATTATTATACTCCTACTCCTACCCCTACCCCTGGTAGAAGATCTAGAGGTTCCCGATACCAGCCACAATACATGAACAGTTATGAGTACTTGGCTGCTCAAGAACAATTAAGAGCTGAAGAGGAGGCGCGTAGAATTTATGCACTTCGTCAAAAGGCTGCCCGACAAGAGGCTTTGAGAAGACAACGCGAGCATGAAATACTCTTGAGCTTGTTCATGAACAGAGTGATCAGTAGAGGCAATGAGCACACTGGTACAATAATTGCCCACTTGGCCAGACCCCATCTCCAAGTAGAATGTTCAAGCACAGCTGTCGTTAAAGGAGCACTAACCCACGGTACAAAAACGTACCAAACATTCGGTAGGATGATGAAAATGGCTCTATGAATCATATCCGAAGTGTCTGCAGCAAAAATTTGGATCATGAATTGGATACCAATTTGACCAATAGTATAGAAAACCTGTGCGGCAAAATAAGTTCCGATATTGGGGCTCTTTGCAAGCATTATGAATCCAATTGTAACAAACACGACTGAGAATACAAATCCCTCGAATCTACCGATTACATCGGCAGCCTTAGCTAAAGGAGGTCTAGTCACCACATTCAACACACCGCTCACTGTTTGAAGAGTTGACAATAAGGAGAGCTGGTCAAAACTTGAAGTCGCATAGTTGGTGTATACTGTTGAAGTTTGATTGACAAGGGACATTGCTATTGTTAGCAATGAAATACTCAACCAAGCAACCCATAACCCGGATTTTGACCAAGTGCTGGTGATAGCCTCTATTTCTTGGACACCGTTAGCGATTGGTGCCTGATCATGAGTAGAATAGTATCCTTCTGGATATTGCTCATCAAATATAGATGCGTCATGAGCGTCGTCACGAGAGGGTTTCGCATTCATGATGATCGAAACGAAGCAGATGAAAAAGGCCAGAGAATGTGTTGCAAAAAAAAAAAAATTCTCGCCTGTCGCCTGTTTGGCCATATATTTATGCCCGAAAATCCCACATCTCGCTCCAGCTGATAATCATCGCAATTTCTAAATTGGGAAATTTAAGGGATATCGATGTATAAAAAAGCTTGGCTTTTCTACAGGGTTTTTTCCACCGGTAATAACGTCTACTCAATTTATCCTTCAATTATTTAAACCCGCTGAGTTATACTCCGATATTTAACTTACTGAATGTTTATTGATTTACATATCTTTTCATTGTGCCCTATTCTTCTTTTTTGGCTCAGCATCCCACAGTTAAAGTTATCTGATTGGCTAAATCTGATATTCCGTTTTGGGAATTCCGAACGATTCCGGATTTGTGACGTGATATCTCAGATTCCCTGAGGCTCAACGGTGAAACTTTGCTACTTTCCGAGTTCATACTGGAGGCTTAGAACATTAATCCGGGACAATTATAATGGTATTCCTTGTTTCTCTTTTCAAAGAAAAACTTTCTGTGTGTAAAGGGCCCTTGATGTTGTTCAAATAGTTAGATTAATAAATACGCTAATTATAAATATCCATATTATTTAAAAGTCTTCATCTGGAACCGATTCTATGACGACTCGTCTAACCTTCTTTGGTGTTTCAGGAACAGTCTGGGTCCTGATTGGTTTTTCAGGAGTTTTCTCCATATCAGACTCTTCAGATTCATCCTTTTGCTGCTCCAAGAGCTTAGTTCTGTGCGATTCCAAAACCCTGATCAAATCATCCACCTTGTCGGCCACACTGACTGCCTTGGTGGTGAGATCTCTTTTGAGTGCCTTGCTTTCACCTTGTCCTTTTGGTAGCAGGTCTAATTCGGTGTAGAGCTGTTCTAATTGCATTTGAGTCTTCTGCAAAATCTTGATTCTCGATGTAAATGCTTTGACAGAATAGGACTCTTCATCACTTGAACTTTCTGCCTTGAAGAGCCTGTCATAGGTTTCAACGTTCTTATTGAGTTTCAATTCGATCTCTTGTAATTGTGCAATAATATCTTCAGTTTCAGTCTCAGATTCGGAAGAGTGGTTTTCTTCTGGAGCTGATTGCTGGGTCATTTCTTCCGATGGGCCAGCCACGGCCTCGTTCAAAACTTGTTCTGATTCTGGAGCTGGGACTGGAGAAAGTGGGTTCTTTGGTGCAGTGACAACTGGGATCCTGAAATACTGTGATTGCTTAGGAGAATTATCATATATTTCCCAATCCGAATTGTTGTCTTCTTCATCTTCCGAAGAATTGGCCATTTCTTCATCTTCAGACTCATGTTCGTTGTATCCAAGAATGGCTTGAAGAGCTTGTTCAAGACTGATGTTGTTTTGTTGTTGTCTTCGCAACAATTCTTTTTCTTGTTCCATTGCCTCTTGTTGGCGTTGTCTTTCCCTTAAGATTGCTTGACGACGAAGCTGTTCCTGGTATACAGCCAAGAAAAAAACCAGCTGGAAGGACATTCTGCTCCAACTTGACATTGGTGGTTCCGTTCTATTGGCCGCAGGACTGGCTTTAGTATTTGTTGCAATCCCACTTGCTTCCACTGATGATAGTGAATGGAAGAAAACTCATATTATCGTGATGATTGTCATTGGCGGTGTTTGCTTGGTTGCTTTCCCATTTTATGAATGGAAGGTTCCCGCATTCCCTATTATGAGTTTTCATGTCTTTAAAAATCTAGACATTTCCAAGTCTTTTATCTTTATTATGCTATATTATCTCGCATTCTACATTTATGAGCCATATTTCTTTTCATGGCTGATGGTAGTGTTCAATTTATCTAACACAGCTGCCACAAACGTCAGTGTAGTCAACACTGTATCTTCAACGGTTGCTGGAATCGGTGGCGCAATTTTGATCAAGTTTACCAAGAATGTTAAATGGTTTATTGTATCTGGTATTAGTATAGCAATGATTGGTCTCGGATTGATTTATAAATTCAGAGAGCCTGATACTACTGTTGGAAAATTGATCGCGGCTCAGCTGATTGACGGTGTCGGTAGTGGACTTCTGGTCACTCCAAACCAAGTATTAATCCAATCTTATTGTTCACACGAGGAGGTCGCCCAAACTACAGCATTGTACCTTTCATTTCTAGCCTTGGGCCAAGTTATTGGCAATGCAGTTTCCGGCTCGGTTTACAGAAGACAATACCCTCAAAAGTTGAGACAATATGCACCAAGTCTGAATGAAACTGAAATCATGACCATTCCAAACGATGTCACCGCTGCTTTAAGTTATCCTATTGGAAGCGCAAAAAGAGATGGCATCATCAAGGCATATAATGGGGTTATGAGAACACTGCTGATCCCTCCTTTGGTCTTTTTTGCAGTCATGCTTCTCCTTGCGCTTACGTTCAAAGACATCGATCTGGAAGAATTCTCTACTAATGTTGAAGGCAAAGTGTTTGGAAAATCCAGAGAAGAAGTGCAGAATGACCACGAGAACGACCATGACACTACTACTAACTCCTCCCGCGTTAGGGATTTCATGAGACGTTTCAGAAAATAACCATATGTCCATACATCATTTAATGAACGAAAACAATTAGTATTTATGATTCCTCAATTTGTTCCTTTCTTCCTCTGACCAACATTAAACTTCTCTTCACTTGATATAGTTTTCGTCCTTTGACAACCTTGAAATATTCACTGTTATCCACATTCTCCTTCCACCACAGTTTTATTGGAACCAATCTCGAATATTGCACACTGAATAACCCTGAACTTTGAAGTGCTTGTTCTAACTCTGCCTTGTATAACCCATGCTTATGAGGTACATCTTTCGGTGTCGTGGAAGTACTATCACTTGGATCCTTTTCTAAATCAACAATACATAGCCACCCACCAGAATTCAATCGTTTAACGAGGTTCACAACAGTATTCCTAATATCTTCTAGATGGTGGAATACGACTGAAGATACAATGAGATCAAAACTCCCCAAATCTGCGGAAAAGGTTCCATCTTCTAAGCATACCTCACCCCACAACTCACACTTATCAAGGCCCTGATTTCGAGCTTTTTCATTAAAGATTTGAATCATTTCAAAAGACGTATCAACTCCAACTATCCGACCCACTCGTGGTAATAAAGATTGAGATATGGCGCCATCCCCGCAGCCAAAGTCAAGGACCCTCCAATCTTCTAAAACGGCATCATAATCTTCAAACTGATCTAACAGCCTCTCAACTATCACACGAGAAACCTTTTCTCGAGCTTCTCCACCATATCCGCAGTGCATGTTGAAAAGTTGAGTTTGAATTAGGTAGTTGGTTACCACGGTGATGGGGAGAGAGATGATACTTGGGATTATCAATCATACTTGAAAGGAACGGTTTGTGAAAATTTTAATTCTGAACAATTCATTTTGACAGAAGGAATTGAATGGAATGATATCAAATGCATCTTTAAAAGAATACTTTGTTTCAGGGGAGATTGATTTTCATTTCTATATCTAATGCATATACATAAACATCTTTTCAGGGCTTTCAACATATTGCTTCCACAAGTCGACCATTCTTGCCATTGTCATACCATCAATTACTCTGTGGTCACCACTCCAGCTGGTGTTCATAATTGTGTGTGGAACAACATTCATGTTCTCATCGTACCGAGGTAGCTTTGTAGCTTTACCTAATCCAACAATGGCAACTTCTGAGTCAACAATGACAGGGGCCACATAAGTCCCACCAACGGTACCAATGTTCGAAACGGTGATAGTACCACCTTTGAGGTCCGCAGAGGTCAATTTGCCTTGAGCACCAAGTTGTTGCAGTCTGTTCAATTCAGCTCCAATCTGGGTAATAGACAAGTTTGCGACATCTTTAATATTTGGAACGATTAGTCCATTTGGGGTGTCCATAGCAACACCAATGTTGTGGGCTGATCGCTGGACCAGAACAGGCTTATCGTTTTCGAAAGCCACCCTGGAATTAATTATTGGATATTTGGTTAATGCCAGAGAAAGAGCTTTGATGAAGAATGGCATGTATGATACCTTGGAAGGGAGTGAGTCGTCATTGTTGGCTTTCAGTTGTTGGTTAATGCTAGAACGGACTTTAGCCAGACTGTCCATTTGCACTTCGTCCGTATATAAGAAGTGAGGGATGGACAGGGAATTTGTCATTGTTTTGAACATTTGCTTTTGAATAGGAGTGAGTTGTGCAATGGTTTCTGTTGGCTCTGCAGCAGCTGGAGATGCAACAGTGGTGGGTGGAGATGAAGCTGGCTGAGTGGAAGGTTGCTTGTTATAATTCATGACATCTTCTTTCAGCACCCGACCGTCTTTTCCAGTGCCGCTGACTTTTACAATATCGATACCAAGCTCACGGCATATTCTTCTGACAGCTGGTGTTGCTAACGTTGCAAATTTCGATGGTGTTGTCGAATCAACCGGGGCGGGTTCTTGTGCTTTTGACGACAAATCCTCCTTTGCTTCCTCCGCTTTTGGATTAGCTGGTTCAGATTTTGGCTCGCTTTGAGCGGGCTCTTCAGCGGTCGCAGAATCTGGAATATCAATATCTACTAATGGCTGGCCGACATTTGCCATCTGCCCGGCTTCATAATGAAGCTTCTTGATAACACCGTTGTATCTTGAAGTAATTTCAACGGAAGCCTTATCAGATTGAACTTCACAGATGGGATCGAATTCTTCAATCTTTGCACCGGGTTCCACAAACCACTGGATTACCTCACATTCTTTGATCCCTTCGCCAATATCAGCCAACAAAAAGGGTTGCAGTTTGCGAGCCAAGAGCGAAGAGTGAAATTGTCTATATGTTCGAGGGGATCGTGCTATTATTCTACTGACTCGATACATCCTTGAGGCTTTCTAAGTACACGTGTATGCTGTTACATTCAAACTGAAAGAGAAAATTTCAACTTTTATATCAGTCAAAAAGCGGGGGGCGGCTAACGGTGGGATAACAAGGGGATTTTCGGATATCGACGGTTGAACACCGCGTTTTGTCCGATTTTCTGTGCAAAGTCAACATTTCATCCAATCCATTTTATACTACCCCACATTCTGGCACTTACAAAAACAGACTCCGTGGTACTTTATCCGACCTGAAAAATCCGTTTCCGACATTGGAATATATAATATGGAATTGGTTTAAAAATTCCAATATTAAAAAATAGCGGACACCTGTGGAAGGTCTTAAGCCAATTGGCGACAAAATATCTTCAGAATAGAGCCCATAACCCTGGGCAAAATGGAATGGACTTTTTTTCACAGAGAAAGAAATTTGCCCGAAGCATTCTCATTGAAAGGTGTTATACTCAGGGCCGTTACAAGTGGTCAAATCTGCAAATGCATACCGAATCGCTGGAGAGCCAGTCATTCCACTATGATATCCGAACCAAAGCTTGTAACCGTTAAATAGAAGTAGATTAGAAAGGGCTATACTCATTATTGATTATATAGAAGCATTGTGGCAAGTGTCTGTACCCACAATACCTTTCATTCTAAGCGAAACAGTGTATAGATGGTGTTAAAACAAAAAACAAAGATCATATTATAGGCTACGGATATTCAATATCACTGTGAGTAATAGGAATTGGCCTAAGGAATTACAGTAATCCTAAGAACCAGAAGCTATATAAACTCTTGGAAACTGAGCCAATTACCAAGTTCAAGGCTATAGAACTACAAAAAATAGGAAATCTGATAAGACCAGGTGTGCTACATCAAAAATCTGTACAAAATCGGGTAACTGGGAGATCTATAGAATGAATCTTGCGCGCACCCTCCGCGCGGGTCCCAACAACCAGCGATGATTATCTGAGGGCTTAGATACACATTGACAACAGAGTGTGTTAGTTGTACATATATAATACTCCATGGCCTTATTTTTCAAAGCACCACTGGACATTGAGATCCGGCTAGACGGCGAGGATACTCGACAGCATGTTGATGTCAAGGGGGACAAGGGGAGGCGAGAAAGCGTGCCATTGTATCTTGATGGCGAATCAGTGAAGGGGTCTGTGACGATTCGTCCTCGGGATGGCAAAAAGCTTGAGCACTTGGGGATAAAGGTACAATTCTTTGGGTCGATTGAGATGAGCCACGATCGAGGCATGCATGATAATTTTTTATCGTTGGGCCAGGAATTAGCGGCACCAGCTGAATTGAGACATCCGGAAACGTTTGAATTTGAATTCAAGAACGTGGAGAAGCAATACGAGTCGTATTTGGGAATTAACGTCAAGCTGAGGTATTACATTAGAGTCACAGTGTTGCGACGAATGGCAGATGTCGTGCGCGACAAGGACCTGTGGGTATATTCATATAAAATGCCTCCTGAAGGAATCTCCTCCATTAAGATGGATGTTGGCATTGAAGACTGTCTGCACATTGAGTTCGAATACTCAAAGTCCCGATACCATCTGAAAGATGTGATTGTTGGTCGAATCTACTTTTTATTAGTCCGTTTGAAAATTAAGCATATGGAGTTATCCATCATCCGTCGAGAAACAGTCGGCAGTCCTCCGAACCAGCACAACGAATCAGACACGCTCGTCAGATTTGAAATCATGGATGGCGCACCAGTGCGTGGCGAGACAATTCCGATTCGGCTCTTCCTGGGTGGGTTCGATTTAACCCCAACCTTCCGCGACGTCAACAAGAAATTCTCCACAAGAACCTTCCTTTCTTTAGTCCTTATAGACGAGGATGCTCGACGGTACTTTAAGCAATCTGAAATCATCCTTTATAGGCAGTAATTTATATATATCCAATTTGGCATTATTTCTCACCTCTGACTGTAAAACATGAAACTCCAGCTGAGTGCCTCCTCCACCGGGTTCCTTTCACCTTCGGAAAAAAGGCATGAACATTTTTCGTATATATTTCATTCATCTCTAAGTATAGATATATCTAAAACGTCTATCTAGTCATCAAAAGTCATTAGGCATGTAGTTTTGGGAGAAAGCTTTCAGTCTTGAACAGGGGAGAGGGTGCAGGGGAACGCTTGTCCTTGTAATGGATCTTCATGTGCTTTGTAAGATTGGAGCTCTCGGCGAATCGCTTACCACAACCAGGGAACTTGCACATCAGGGGCTTCTCACCCGTATGGGTTCGAATGTGGACAGATAAGGCCGTACTAACGGCAAATCTTTTACCGCACATATGGCATTCATAGGGCTTTTCACCGGAATGGACCCGCATGTGCTGTTTCAAGATGGATGCCTCAGCAAACGTGTTGCCGCAAACAGAACATTTGAATGGTCTGTTTTTGGTATGTGTCTGTAAATGGCGGACAATTTTTTGTCTTTGCTTGAATGGCCTGCATTCTCGTTGACACCCCTTCCACATGCACCGATAGTTGTTAGTTTTTGAGCCGACATGATTGTCCACAATGTGATCAGAAAGCTCTTGTGTAGAATACAGGTGTTCGCGACATTCGTTCCCATCAGGCATCACCCATCGACAGATGTGCACTTCAGGGGAGCTTTCTTCTTCCTCAGTGGTTTTAGGCGGCGAAGGTAAAGTATGGAGTTGGGTGTGATTTTGACGATTAGTATCAATATTAGCGTTAGTGAATGGTTCTCTTTGACAATTATAGTGAGTGTGTGTTGTTTGGGCAGGAGTGCAATTGTGAGAGTGGTGTTCAGAGATTGGGGATGAGGGGGAGGGGGTATGAGTATAAGGGCGCTTGAGGTGCTGGTCTTGCACATGGCTCACAATATCGTCATAATATTGAGATTCAAACTTGCACGAGCTCCACTCACATTGATATGGATTGATATGTGTAGTAGTAGCTGTGGTATCAATTGGAGTGTGATTAGGAGTAGGCATAACCTGGTGGCTATTATGTGAATTAGAAATATGTGTGTCCAGTGAAGTGTTGTCAACTGCTCGGAAATCACAACCATTGTAGTGACATTGTAACACTTCATTTGGAGTGAGAGTATTGGGGGTATGTCTGGTGCAGTTATCAGTGTTTGCAACATGGTCTCTTCGAATATGCATCAAAATGTCATCTAAAGTACTCGTGGACGTTTCGCAAGAATCCCATTGACAAGTTTGGTTATTGTAGATGTCATGGAAGCTTCTCAAGTGATTATCCAGTTCCATCTGACTACTAAACTTCATCCCGTCATGGGGATGTGAGTGATCATCCCAATGACAATAAAACTCGTTCACTTTCGGACTACTTCCCAGTTCATCAAGGAAGCTTTTCAGATCATCTTCACCAGCGCCATGCTTGGTCATGCCACCACTACACTCCACACAGTCATCAGGAATATTAATCCACTGTTCTTCACATTCAACGCAATCATTATGATGATGGGACTGACCGTTGTCACAACATTCGTCGCAGCTCTGACTACTCCCGGGTGAGTTACAATTGGTTGTCACCGCTGCTGCTCCTTCTTCTAAACTTTGTCGAATTGCCGACTCTGGTGTAGGCAAATCAATGATATTCATGATATTCAATCTCGAGATAGTCCCTTAAAAAAAAAAAAATTATAAAGGGTAACCAACTGTTTTAATCAAATCTATCACCTTGGTGGTAACGATATCTGACACTACCTTGGTGGTTAAGGTTAAGGGCGTGGGGCTATAAAAGAAATGGGAAGACTCAAAGAAAAAAAAAAATTGTGACTTTGGGAAGAAGGAAGATGTCCCAAAGAGGAAATGTCGGAGATTGATAAGATTTTACCGATCTTATAACGTGGGAAAAGTTGGGCTTTTATAATTTTGCCGATGCCGATCATCGGGCAATGTCGGAATGGGAACTTGCTCAGATTTGCGATTGAGAAGTTTTATTCTAACACCGTTTATTTAGGATGTTGGAATTTAAGCCCTGTTAATAGGCCATTCATAAAATACCTAGTTTTTTCTACATTTTAATGCAACTTTATTTATAATGATTAGTTCTCTGTGCTATTCGTACGACCAAAAAAAGATGGGAAAAAAAATTTCAATCACTGCTGTGTCGCGAATGTGGGTCGCGAAATCTGATAAGATTTTTCACACTTCCTAATTTGGAAGCACCACCGATTTCGGATCTCAACACTATTTGCCCGCTGCAATGCAGTCATCATGCAAACTGCAGTCTCGGTCACTCGTGTGACTCGTTTTTCTGTGGTACCTGAACGTGACGTTTTTGGAGGAGTTTATTGCGCGGCGCCGATTTGTCTTGTTTGATGTGTTTAAAGGACTACCCAGGGTCTGCCAATAGAGAGCCTGAGTGGTTCCCATAGCAAAAAAAAAAAAAAAAAAAATCTAGTTAGGTTTATTTGAAATGTGTCATGACTACAATGCATTTATGGTGGTTATGGTGGACATGCGTCATGTTGATCAGGTCGCGTGAAATTTTCAATCATTGACTGAAGAGACCAATTTTACCTAATAGAGGCGGACCGTAGTTTCAAAAACACATGTATCTGTCGGGCGCCTCATACCGAAATTTTGGTAGTTAGATTCTTGTGAATATTATTCTTGTTACAACTCTCCCGAAACCGACAGGTCTGCATCTCATCTCCAATGGCGATCAGATAAAAACAAAAACAGCAACACCCTAGATTGATTAAGCATAGAAAAAAAATTCATGCCAAGATTTGTTAATTTTAATTTTAACGTCTGGGGATTTTATAGAACTACAATGCATTGACAACACTGAGCCAAGAATAGTTTGTGCTGTTTCTAACCTGACCCTTTGGATCTCCGTTTCAGGTTTTCAACGGACTAGTATGGACATCTGCCCAGCTGCGGAAGTGTTCAAAGTGACTATTCATTTTATCCTGGCCATATTATTCGGGTGAATTTAAAAAGCAACTAAAAATCACACAAGAAAATGTATCTGTAATGACATAGCTCTAGCTCATAGTATCTAAAAAAAGAAAGAAGAAAAGAATGATATGGAAAATCCCACTCAGGTATCAAGCTTCAAAGAGCAGGGGTTTCAAGAATTTCCCCGAAATTAATAGAAACAGCAGTGATGGTTATGAAATTGAGTTTTGGCCGTTATTCACAATCATACACGGATCTTACAAGTCAAACTCACGCACAATTATGGTGAGAAAATAATCAATGGACAGTGGGCTGAGTTATCTACCTAAACGATTGAAATTTTCGAAGGAAACTAATACTGGTGGAATCTCTGACAATGGGAGATGGAAAAGGTGTTTAAAAACTGTAACGTTACGAGAGCTGTAGGAAATAGTCCCTCAGATTATTCGAGGACTTGAATTCTATTCTTGTGTATATATTTCTGTAAAACCCATTGGAGCAGCTTGTAGATATTCCATAAATAGCTAGCGGCAAATGGTACCAAGCAACAAATTGGAGTTGACTCGATGAAACTACGAAATCAAACTGTCTAAGAAACTGGTGTTGTGGCAGAGTAACATAAATTTGCGATCGTGCCAATATGATATTGTTTTGCCACATTGTGGACTAATTGAACACTTTATAAAAGCGGGATATAAACCACTAAACCATTTAACCCTGTCACACAGCGAAGGTCAATATAGAAAAGTGACAATATCTGCTGTTGTTCGATTTGGCGACTATATGATTTGTTGCATAATTCTCAATATGTTTGAATAATGAATTCATGCAGAGGTGACAACGAGAGTATCATTTATCATATGGCAATAAAATGGCCTTTTCCGGCTTACGAATTGTTAATTTCGCTGCTATTAAAATTCCTCAGTGAACTGACGCACGTGCCTGTTCCTGGATGTCACAAATTCCGTTTAATAAATCGACAACCTTCCGTTCACGCATGCTATTACTGTCATAGATATAAATGCAGTTTGTCAGTTGGTAGGTACATAAGAATAGTGGACCGCTGAGATTTCGAACTACCCACAATAGACATGTGTGACAGTCAACACAGATAATTGGTAGCGAAAAATACCGCAAAAGATTTTTTTTTTTTTTTTTTTTCTTCCATTAGCCAAAAATTCCAGGGTATATATATATTTCTACGCTTCTATTTGAAGCCAAATGTGAAGGACAATTTAAACAAAATTTTGGATTGTCGGAAAGGGGGATTTTAATTATTACTTGATTATCTGGCAATTTTCATATTTTTCTCCCTCTACAGTTTTCTGATCACCATATCCTGCTGAACTAGTTCCAGAAGAATTCTACACAGCCCATTCAATATAGAAAAGAAGATATTGTTGTGACCAACGGTGTAGAAAATGCCAATTACTAAGTTTTGAGCCACAATTACCGAGCATTTTATATTATGACTATGACTATGGAACTTTCGTTTCTCCAATTCAGCTACGCCATATGATGGGATTATATTCTTGACAAAAAAATCGCAACTTTAGGTTTAAATCGATTTTCAACATAGGGTGGAGGAAATGCCAATTGTGTCAAACTGTTGGCTGAAAAATGAGATTTACACATCCTTGACGAGCACACGCAATTCTCTTGGAAGGGAAAATGTGGAGAATTTGTCGAATATTGAGACAATACGGCGATCATCTCGATTAAATTTTGGGAAGGTGTGGTGTGGTGGTCACAGACTCAGCAGACTTGTTTTGTCAGTTCTATAATATTTATCCAATTCTACAACATGACGACTATGACTTCAAATGGAAAAGGAAAAAAGTATGCCCTCTTCATTCGTGCAGGAAGGGAGAGATTTTGCAAAAGTCAAGCCTAATATATGTGTATGTGTATATATCTTTTTCTGAGAAAAAAAGAAAAAGTCAGAGCTAAGCCTCCAGAAGGCTGGGGATCTACAACGCATTTTTTTGTCTCAAGATGAAAAAAGATATATATATATATGCCAATATAATACAGGAAAAAGTGCGGGGATTAATTATTTCGGGTCATAACGCAAGCGTGGATAGAATGGAGCAAGTAGCTGAGCAAACTGTTTGTTGACTTTCTTCTTCAGTTCTGGGTCATCACCAGCTTGTTCCAACTCGGCGTAAAGATCCTTTTCTTTATCATGTGCAGCAGTAATAGCTTGGGTGTTGTTGTACTCCTTCCAAATAGTGTCATCGTTACAGGCACCATATCTAGTGAGTTCTTTCTGGTCATTAAACTTCTTGTCTTGGAGTTTGTACTTTTCGCAAATCTTCTTCTCAACCCAGAGACGAATATCACGGAGATAAGTCCAGGATTTGTAGCTTGGCTTTCGTGCGCCTTTATATTCAGAGGTAAGCACAGCTTCAAACTGGTTTGGAACGTAGACGTTAACGCCCTCATATAAGGTCCTCTTTGCAGGAGAAAGATCCGAAATTGGATAGTAGTGGTTGTTTTTACAGTGAACCTTGTCCGAGTCGTCAGTAACGGCCAACCCAGTGATATCAAGATAAATTCCGGATCTGATGTCAATGAAACGGGCATCGATGACATTGTTGCCATTGCCACGACCACGCTGGACGTACCACGGAGCGACATCGACAAAATAACGACCGTTACCGTCACGAGGGTCTTGAACAATCAAAGTTTGGTTGAACTTTCTAGCAAATCGATCTAATTCCATGATTGGCATTTGGACATCGTTGTCGGCATCCCAAGGCATAGCCATACCGTTCCAATACCATCCAATAAGAGAACCGTGGGCAATCAACGAAAACACGTTTTCTTGCGTTGTGAAATCTGACCATGCCCTGATCAGGTGATGCATGAAGGCTTCATGTTCCTTGTCGTGACGAAGCATGTTGAAGAATCTCCAGTCATAGTGGATACCATGTCCGGCGGGATCATCCTTTAATGGCACCTCGTGGAAATGTTTACCAGATGACTCTACGAATTCTAGGGCCGTCTTGATCATTTCAGCATGATTTTTTTCTTCCTCTGTCATGTTTGGTCCGACTTGAGACAATTTCTTAGTATCGAAGACGAACTGTTCCTTTGGCAACTTGACCTCGATCATATCCTCGAGCTTGGTTGATGAGAGCTCTGGAAACAACGAGTCGCGGTCACGAGGTAACGGTTGATCAGAATCTTCGTCTTCTTCAGTGCTTTCCTTGTTATTCTTCTCTTCAATATTCAATTTTTCATAATCTTGTGGAGAATACGTGTTAACCACTCTGCTATCCTCACCCAACAAGAAGACTTTACGAGGGGCTGGTGCGTGGGAAAGCAAGTAGTAATGACCAGTCATTGTTTGCTCCTCTTCACTACCCCTTCTATTTGGAGGCATGGCGATATCCTTGAAAGGATCTTTGGCTCCAAGGGGACCCCAAATGGCATTACTCTTGTTGTGTGTACGGGCCATTTCCTCCACCTGTTTGAGGTCCATCCAGTCCTTCCATTCGAACACTTGATGCTGAGCTGGATTTGCAAGCATGTTCTTTCTGGCTTCCGTAGGGTCGAAACCTGACTCATATATCTGTGTTTCATCCAATCCAACATTCTTGCCGGGTGATTTAAATCTGATTCTGTCGTTGCCAAATGGATAGACTTCTCCGGAATACAAATACAACGATCCCACTGCGATCAAATATAACGATGCAAAGAGTACCAAAAGCTTTCCCAATGTGCTATGTCGCATGATTCCAAGGGGCCTAAGCTTTGTGGCAAGAAAAGTGGGAACCACCATTAGCCCAGTTCCCACTGATTTGAGCACATTGCTGTTACTCTTTTTATGCTGCTGACTCTCAGTGTCAAATTCTTTAGACATTACTCATGAATTAATAAAAGAAGGGCAATGAGTCGTTCTATCTATATATATAAATAACTGGTTGTGCGAGTATCGTGGTGATGTAGGGTATTATTTGATGCCGCCTATTTTGTTTTTCTTCGCCTTGATTATTCAATAAACAGTACCAATCTCTTAAATCCCTATCCGTTCACTAATAATATATATATAATTTTTTTTTTCTGGTTTTTTTCCAACCTTGCTTTTTATATTTGGTGACTTGTCAAAAAATTTATACTTCAGGCACACGACTCTTAGAAAGACTTGTTGTCTAAGGGGTAGATGCGTTTATATATATGCTTTACGTAATATGGCAAAAAAAAAAAAAAACCTATTACCCGGCTTAATAATAAAAGATGGAGAACTTTTCTTTTTTTCATTCCAGTCACGTAACCTTGATTTTTCTCTGGAAAATGTGGGACAATAACATTAAAAACTCGGTTATTAAACATTTGCAACGTCTCTGGCTCATGCTCATGCGCATATACTTCTTTTTTCTTAACTTGTTATGCTTTCATTCACTCATGAAATTTTGCCTTCTCGCATCAAGCCAACTCTTTCTTATGTGCGGCTGGAAAATTTTTTCGGAAACCAAACCTAAAACGGTTAATTCCATGTCTCAGACACGGTCGATCTGGCTTCTTGGCAGGATGGGGAGTTCTTGGCAAATTTCCGCAGTTGGATGGTCGTATGCCAGGGCGAGGGGACAGTCACAGACCCCTTTACGGAATCTTCGGATGGTTTGTACGGAAAATACCAAAAAAAAATAATTCACATAATAACATTTTTGGATGGGATTCTACTCAAAAGTTATAATCAAATAAAGCCGTTCCTCAGGTCTTCTAGAAGGGATACAAAGTCTGATCCTCGAAAAGTTAAATTTGGAACCAGGTCACGTGATTCAACAAAAAAAATTATCCGGATAGTTGCACTTTTGACTGTAGCATGCGCGTAGGGCCAATAATATAATAATATTTCTACCTTTGCGTCGCGCAGCGGGGCAAGCGGCGGCAATAAATAAGCAGTTTGTGTGATTTACATGGGCCCAAAAAAAAAGGAGTGGTGCGGCTCGAACGATCAAGGAAAGAACTTATGTAGTCACATTTTCTTTGGTACCAAAACCCACATCTGAAAGTTTATGATTTAATAGGAGAGACATTCACCCATTTATATATATATAAGGTACACGTGTGAATTTATTGAGACATTAGTGTAGAGGTATTTTTAAGCGTTTTGTCTAGGTTTTAAATGCTACTTAGAATTTAGTCTTTAGGTTCGATTTCAATTGGGTTTAAGAAAACACTTTGACGTAATTGGCAAAATGGTGTGTTGGCAGTTTATAAATTGATTGAGGCTCTCCGTCGTCGTTCGAGTCAAAAGCCAAAATTCAGAGTGTTTCTTCTCACACCCAGCTTTCGGATGCGTCACTTTGAAGAATGTATAGGCCACCTTTTTCCCTTTGTAATTAATTGTACATTTATTTATTATTTATTGAATATTTATTTATTAACACATTAACATTCTTAAGCCCTTTACAGAAGCCGTACCCCGAAATCTGAAACCGCAATATCTATAGTTTCCCCATAAATCTTTTGGGCTATCGGATTCCCCGGGGCGACCCACTCAAGAGAACTGACAAAGGAATGTGGGGCAGCGATGCTGAAATAATTAGCTGGCCGATCCGGTATCTGTGGGGAGTAGTTGAAAGGTAGAAAGGAGATTTTTTAGTTTTGGGGGCTTTCTTCTCTATCTCCCCTAGTTTGGAGGAGGTTTACATATATTAATTGTTAGAACTAAACGGAATATCCCTTGTTCCTTGGCAAACAAGAGATCGCAATTGTGCGATCGTGCTGGAGCCAAGCAGCACTCTAAGAGTTTCCATTCCCGGCGGTACCTTTTTGCCCAAACCAGCAGTAATAGCTCCCTTTCTTCTTTTCTTTAAACATGTATTCAAGACAAACTCTATACAGTAACTTCACTTTGTTTTCTTGTCATCGTCCCCGTCAGTCGTCTCTTCGGTGGTAGCGGCGACTTGGCCGAGCTCGTTGACTCGGGTATAGTCGACCCTGTAGATCCATGTCTGATAGAGATAGATGAAAAAGATAATGTCGTCACGTAGTGTAGCTAGACGATGCAGCCAGGGCATCTTGATCACAAAAGCAAACAGGTCGTCAATAAAAGTATTCAAGAACTTGTACGTCATGGCGCGTCCGGACATGTGGGCGACAGACTTGAGCCGGTAATTAATGTAAATGCTTGGAACCAGCATCAAGAAGCCATATGCATACACGCTTCCAACCAGCGTTTCAATCACAAAAGAGTACCACGACTTGTGTGTGTTGTACATCAGAGAATAGACGGCATAGGCCAAAATCAACGGAACGGCGCCAATGTACATGTATCGGAAGATGATCTGGTCGTATTCCTGCGTCTTTTTTTCCGTCTCGCTCAATTCGTGCTTGTCCGTCACACTGATCCACTTGCCCTGGTGGTTGAACTTGATGTCAACCGCCTTTGTGATCTTCCACGCTTCAACCAGAATGCCCATTCCGTGGGTGAACAGGACCGTCTTGTTGGTGTTTTCATTATTGTCAACCAAATACAGCATGATAATCGATTGCATCACAACGTTGGCTACAATTGATCGAACACTAACCCCGACCTTATCCGTACGGCCACGCCAATGCGAGACATCGCTCTTCAACGCCAAAAACTCAAACAAGGTGTGCAGGGCGGAAACCACCATAGTCAAGACCAGTAGATATGGGTTTGTCTCGGTCAAAACCCGCTTAACTTCTTCCTCCATGTCTCCCGGGCTTTCCTTGAATCCCTCCCGAAGTGTAGCCAGGATTTGGAATTTCCATAGTGGTGTAATATACAAATTGAAGTTCATTTTCACCGGGCCAGTCTGGTTCAACTCCCGGAATTGGCTATCCAATTGCCAAAAGGTATTATCAAACAGCAGCGGATAATAGTAACCAAGCTCTCCCCCGTTTTCTCCGCGTGATGCTCGCAGCTCCTTGTCTTCGTGATAATAAGCCGCAACGGTAGGATGCAGGCCCTTGACGTTCATGCCGTCAAAGCTGTTGACAAAGGCAAAGGTGATGTTTGGGTGGTAATGTGGGACGATCTTGGCCTCCACATCCTCCAATTCAGCTGTGTCTGTCTCGCCGCTGTTATCAGCATTGTTCAGCAAATTCCTCTTTTTCACTTCCTTCTTTTGCTTCTTATAAGTGCTGATTTTCCTCACCTCACGATAAACGTTATTTGCTGATGCTTCCGAACTTTCGCTTTGTCTAGAAATAACAAAATGCCCGTATAAAGTTCCATTGTTATTCACAATCTTCTCATCCACATCAACTTGGATCTGTTCCAACACATCCAAATTGCCGGACCCAATAACAATTTCTGGAACCTCCACTAATGCGGGGCCCTCAAATCTGTCAGCATCGCTACTAATATAAAATTTCAAATCTACCGTATCCTCTGGTTTCCACAATGGTGCAAAGATTAGCTCTCCTGGAGATCCAGTTGGAGTTCTGCTAACAACATCATCATTGTTCTTTTGATCAGCGTTGTTATTTCCATTTCCTAAGAACTTGCCCGTAATAAAATTGACCACAATAAAAATCAATATGGCCCTCTTCGCAGTGGACCACATACTCCCCCCATCGTTGTTCTCATTATCTGCCATGTTGATGTTCCGCACTGAAATTTTCCAACTCCCAAAACCGCCCATGTACAGGTTGATCGCACTTAGATCCCCTGAACCAGCCTGCCACAAATGCCAATTTTAGTGACTGAAATTTGACTGTGGCTCTCTTCTGGAGCCTCGCAGAGCAACCTTTTTTGCTTCTTTTCAGAGAAAAAAGAAGCCGCCGGAGGCAAGAATGCCCTGCGGGCGGCGTCCTTTCTAGAAAAGACCCAAAAGCACGCAAGACCTATCGAGTCGAAGTACTAGAAGGTGCCAATATTGGGCAGCTTTAGCAGAATTCAATGCCGTAGAGAAACCCAACAATAAATTGGAGTTGTAGATTTCTGCCTGGATGGATCGAAATCCCGTTAGGTTAGTTTTCGACAGCGCATCTGGCAATTAGATTCCTCTGGGCATTAGCGTCGTGTGGATGGGCTTTCCCCCGAGCTAACAATGATAACATCTTCCGTAGACCCATCTCTTGAACAAAACTCATCCCCGTCCTCACAGCCCAAAACGTGGTCGAATGCCCTTCGATCTGAGCCGCAGAGGAGGAGGATGGAGATAAAAAGGGAATCGGATAAGCGTCCTATGACTCAAAAGTTTACACTGACATTAAAACAAAGATGGCACAAGACTCAGTGGAAAAGGTTATTTGCGTGTTCTGTGGTTCCTCATCTGGGAAATCACCGGAGTATTTGAAAGCAGCTGAAAAGTTAGGTCAGCTCTTTGTTGACAACCGATGGGGTTTGGTGTACGGTGGCGGCACAACGGGCATGATGGGAGCCATCGCCAGATCCATTGCTTCTCGAGGAGGACAGGTTGAGGGGATCATTCCAAAGGCTCTAATTGATCGTGAACAAGAGGGCAACAAGCCAGACGAAAAGCTCTATGGCAAAACCACCATCGTTCATGATATGCACACGAGAAAGCGGTTAATGGGGCAACAGGCTGACGCGTTTATTTCGCTTCCAGGCGGTTATGGTACTGCGGAAGAATTATTCGAGGTAATCACTTGGAACCAATTAGGCATTCATTCGAGACCAATTATTCTGTTGAATGTTGATGGATTCTATGACGGGCTCGTTGAATGGATCGACACTGCCGTCAAATCCGGCTTTATTTCTGAAGGAAACCGTAAGATTGTCGTATGTGCCAATACTCCAGAAGAGGCCGTTGCTGCGGTGAATAATTATGTTGTGCCTGAAGGTAGACTCAATCTCGACTGGTCGGTTCAAACCCCAAAGAGAGACTGAATTTGTAATATACGTGGTGTAGATGGAGTGTAGACAGAGAGATGTACCTGTAGCTAGACGTTGCAGTTGATAGTACAATTGACAAGCGCTAACAATTCTCGGTTCGATTAAGTTGTACAATGACCCATGACAACATCTTTGAGCTAGTTTGTTCTCAACAGATTTGCCTTGCAGTAGAGGATTTGAGGCATTTTATTATTGGGTGCTGGTTTTCCTCAATGCTTCCTCAGAACAATTGCAGTCCACTAAGAATTGTTACCACTATATATTTGTAAATGCCCATTCTCCTGTAATGAGTATTCAAAAACCGCACTCCCTCACCCCAACCAGGGAAGTCGCCTCAATAACTTACGTTACATGTAAAAAAAAGAAAAATCGGATAAACACTAAATACACAATTGCAACAGGTTGGTATCAATAACGCTAGAAATTTTTACAAGCCAATCTTTCCTTGGGGATGGGGCGTCCTGGGATAGATGTGGAAATCAAGTTAGCGCCCACTTCGAATTCCCTGCATATAATGTCTGGTTCGGATAAATGTCCGGCAGATCACTTCTTTAAGATTGTGGACATAATCCTGAGGTTGAAGAATTAAGAAATGAAACAACCATAATTACAGAGTGAGTCTTGCAATTTCATTTGGATATCCAAACCTATAGCGGCTAGTTACGGTTAGCTACATCCAAGTCGAATTATCCTGAGTCAGGTTAAAACTAATTTAATTGAAATCCTGGATCTGAAAGGCTTCTTTATTTTGCGTTTCGCGCATTAATTACATGGTTAATTCATGAAAGAATACCAAACTACACCTATGGATTTTTACATACCTAACACTCAGCCTTATGGTGGCCTTTATAGAAGATGCTGGTGATACGTTACCGTTACCATTCCTGCTTCTCATGCTTGCTCACTAGTATCTTCTGTGGCCGCAAAGGACATCAGTGGCATCCAACCGAGGGACAGGTTCGCTAGGCTGTTATTCACTACTGCAGTAATATCTTTTACAGGTGCTTGGTCATGGCGCAAGATTGCAATGGGGTGTACGATCCAGGAAGACGGTGGTATTGATATTAATAAATGTGGGCCGTCTGTAATGGAGTCGTTATCTGCTATCGGTGCTCTATTCCTAGCCTGCCGCACAGCAGGTTGGTGGAAAACAAACCAGGCCGAATACCTGCAATCATATACCGTACTAATTGAAGACGACACCTCCAAACCTGAGTATACACGACCGATTCCCAAGCGTTGAATATAATATTAGACGGGATTGGACATGACTTGGGTGACCGGCTTTTAATAACACGGTTAATGGCAAAATTCTCTGACACAAGAGCATTGGTAGTGTTTGTTGCACTTGGTATTACGAGGACACCCACCGTGGGCGTTGCGAGTATGGATACGAAGTCCAAAGAATTTGTCAGAACCGAGATATCCGGGGGTTTGCCCTTGCAAACGACTGGGAAGCTGGCAGGAATTTGCTATATATTGTGAATTGCAATATATAACTTAACTACGTGTAGGTGAATGCAATCAAGTTGGCTCTCACGCCTCAACAGTCATAGCAAAAACGTGAAAAAAAAAAAAAATTACATTCGCATTCTTGGCTACTTTTAGAACACGGCTTCGGGCTGTATATATATATATATATATATATATATATAATTTTAATACCAGTGGGAATGCTCAACCATACATCTTATTATAAGGTAGACTCTCCTCGGACCCCTGGTGCGGCTCAATTATGTAACTGATTATCTAAAAGACTCTCTATCCGGGTAACCTCTCTCAAACTATCTTTGCTGATTAGGCGGGTATCACTAGGGCAGCAGCTATCTGAAATCTTTGGAAAGACAAATTCTAAACTATGAAAACTTCAGAATGACGGTCCAATCAACAAGATCAAACGTCGAAGAGTCACCGTTCAATAAGAATTATGTTAATCGTAGACACTTAGAAGACTTTTCTAGGGCCTTGGATGATGAAGGCAATGAAGGCGGAGCAGAACATATTAGATCAATGGCTGATTGGGCTCCAGTGAATCGACGAGTTCGTAGACAAAACAGCATGAATCCGAATCATGACTTTCTCGGTGCCGGATGGGGCTATAGACTATTTCGCTGGCCGACATTGGTATTGATTTTGATATGGGTGGTGGTATTAGCTATCATTTATGCTATTGTTCGATTCTATGTTGCTCTGTACGAATATCTTGTCACTTGGAGAGGAGAAAGGAGAGAATTACGAGAGAACTTGAGACATTCCAAAAGCTTTGAAGAATGGAAAGATAATGCCAAAATCTTGGATGATTTTTTGGGTTACTCAGCTTGGAAAGATGAACCAAAGTTTTCAATGTATGATTACAAGACAGTTGCTCGAATTGTCAGCAATTTGGAGGACTATATAAAGGACAATAGAGCTGAGGATATCGCAACTGTGTTACAGGGTTGTGTTAAACACAATTTTGCGGGCACTCAGGACACTCCCCTTTACAGCCAAACATACTATGGAACAAAAAAGTTGGTCCAAGAATATAACGATGTCATAGTGAGATCCTTGGATATGTTGGCTCGAACGGATCAGTTATCCAAACAGAGTAAGAGGATCCTGTTCAAATCATTCAGTAAAAATTTTGGCAAATCTGCCCTTTGTCTTTCGGGCGGTGCAACATTTACCTATAGACATTTCGGAGTCGTCAAAGCCCTGTTAGAAAATGATTTACTGCCGAATATTGTATCCGGTACTAGTGGAGGAGGGCTAGTTGCAGCATTGGTTTGTACAAGAACAAATTCCGAGCTGGAAGAAATCCTAGTACCAGAATTAGCCGACAAATTGACTGCCTGTTGGGAAAAGTTCCCTTATTGGGCCATTAGAATGTATAAAACTGGGGCAAGATTTGATTCACTGGATTGGGCAGAGCGATGCAGTTGGATCACAATGGGGAGTCTGACTTTCAAAGAAGCATATGAAAGAACAGGGAAGGTTTTGAACATTTCAACCGTTCCAGCAGATTCAAATTCTCCAGTCATTCTCTGTAATTACATTACTTCACCGGATTGTGTGATCTGTAGTGCTTTATTAGCATCTGCTGCAGTTCCTGGAATTCTCAATCCAGTAGTCTTAATGATGAAAACCAAGGACGACCGACTAATCCCTTATTCATTTGGGAACAAGTGGAAGGACGGATCATTAAGAACCGATATTCCTGTTCAAGCTTTGAACATGTATTTCAATGTGAACTTCACCATTGTATCACAAGTCAACCCACACATCTCCCTGTTTGTGTATGCACCTAGAGGGACGGTTGGCCGTCCAGTCTCTCATAGAAAAGGTAAGGGATGGCGAGGTGGGTTCGTGGGCAGTGCTATAGAGGATCTGGTAAAATTGGAGATAAGAAAGTGGCTAAAACTTATGAAAAATCTGAATTTGATGCCACGATTGATGAATCAAGATTGGTCTTCAGTCTGGTTACAAAGATTTGATGGCACCGTCACTCTATGGCCGAAAATTAAATTGATTGACTTTTGGAATATTCTTGCTGACCCCTCTCGCGAGAAGCTTGCTGAAATGATACAGAACGGTGAGCTGTGTACTTTTCCAAAGTTATTATTTATTCAACATCAGGTGAACATAGAACGAGCGATTGAACGCGGTAGGCGTCTCAATTCCAACAAGAAACGAAACAGCCGCAAGAAGGCTAACAAAATACTAGCTGTGGAAGAAGAGGTATATCATTCAAGCAGCAGTGTGGATCAAAGGACTGTGTGGACCAAGGATGCATCTTCCTTTTATGATACTAGTGATGATACCGATAATGAGTTTAAATAGACTAAATACTTGACGCAGAGATTCGCAAAGCACCAAATTAGATTATAAATTATTTTTTAAATTGACTATTTCATGCATTAAGTTTTAAAAGGGGCCTTGATCGGATCAATAACAGTACCTTGCTTGACTGTAACTCTAGGTTTGGTTAATCGTTGATGAGTATCTCGTGAAGCCCATTCAGGTCCGACGGGCATTCGTAACGATCGCTCATATTGTTCTCTATTTTCGAATGGGAATGGGACATTGGAGGCAGAATACTTGGCATTCTTCTTGTCCACCTTCTCATTGATAATGACATTCTTAAGTTTGGCATCCTTACGCTTATTCTCTTTAACACCTTCAACCTTTTTGATGAACTTTCTCTTAGATTTAGCGCCATTGCCGCCCCATGTGCCCCATCCAGGAATGGTCACGTCAAGTTCCTGATCTCCCTCTTCTTCAACCTTCCTCCTCTTCTCATCTTGGAAGTCAGCCACAACATCATCACCAGAAAATGCACGCTTGACCAAATCCTTTTGCTTGAAGGACATGAGCTTGCCGCGTCCTCTAGTCATGGTTTGTGAAGAGGAATCTTCAGCAATTTCTTCATCATCAGAGCCCAATGGATCAACAATTTGAAGAGTCTCATTCATATCAATAATGGTGTTATTCGAAGTATTGTTCGCAGATTTTTGTTTCGATCTCTGTTTTCGAATTTTGTCCTGACTCTTTTCAAGAGTACTACTGTTTTGATCGATGGAATTGACCGTCTTTTTCGTATCGAGAGAGGACGCGGATTCGTCGACTTGTAACCAAGGGTTGACTTCTTCCTCTGCATCATCCTTCTTTCCTCCCCCTTGGGATTTTTTAGATGTTTTCTGGTTCGACTTTGAATCGTCAAATTTCTTTGTAAGCTTAGAGGTGATAGACTTTTCTTTCTCCATTTCTTCGTCTTCTTGAGCCTGTTCCAGCAGTTCTTCCATTTCTTCTTGGGTATCTTTACTACCTGGCTCAAACTTTCTACGGCCAGCATTGAGGTTTTGCTTAGCACCAGTGCTATCGCCATCTTCCAAGTCTTCGAAGCCAGTTTCAAACTTGGATTGACTCAATTCGTCCAAATCTTGTCGGTTCTTTTGACGCTGTCTCTCGTCAGCGTCTCTCATGAACTTCATTCCTAAGATGCCCTTGCCAAGTGACTGTCGGTTTTGCTCGTCTTCAGAGTTTTCCTCGTCATCTTCTTCGTTGGCTCGATCAAGGAAGGCTTCATCATCAGAAACGTCTTCGTCGCCTTCAATCTTCTTCTTCAAATCTTCACCACGTCGGAGCATTTCTTCGAGTTCAGCCCTCGTTTCTTTATCTTTGGTGAATCCTTGGTTGATCATGTTCTTAGCCCATTTACCAGTAGATTTATGCTTCAAGCTCATTCTTTCTTGAGCTCTCTTCATGTCATGATCTTCAGCATCAGACCCTCCCTCCTCATCTTCTAACATTTGGTTTTGACGTTCTCGTTCCTTTTTATGAACCTTTCTGTACGATTTGGACTTGATTTTCTTGATTCTCTTGGCTTTTTGTTCTTGCCTGAACATCATTTCTCTCATCATTCTCAGTTCGTTTCTGCGCTTCTTTACTTCTTCGACTGACAACTTGCTTGGAGCTAGTTCTTCAAAGGTTGATGGCGTTTCAGTAGTGACATCGGCCCCACTTTCTTTCATCACATTTTGAACCTTTTTCTCAAGCTCAGTTGAAGCTGGCATAGGGGTATAAATACTATTCTTCTGAACTGGCGCAGGAGCATTTATAGGGAACTGAAGATATTCTGCCTCTCTATTCTTCTTGACAGTGTCAGTCCATTTTTCAACCTCTTCCTTAGTCAATTCATAAGCTGCGGTTCTATCATGTCGTTGCTGGATACGCTTTGGCAATGGAACTGCCAGAGGTGCAGGTTGCTTCTTCTTGGCTATATTATCAGACACTAAATCTTCCAAAGATAATTCTTCATCGTTGGTTGGTAAGGCATATTCACCTTCCGGAATTCGATTTACTTGCAATCTCTCTTTACGGCTCATGATAGGCTTGACAACGTCTGTATGAGACATATCTGCAATCTGGGCTCTCAACGAAGAGAGCTGAGCCTCGTCAATTTCGTCCTCGTCTTCTCCATCAGAGAAATCCAGTTCATCTTCGTCGTCTTCATTATCTGCATCGTCACTGCTAGGTGATTCTTCTTCGGAGCTCGCTTCATCATCGATATTTTTCAACTTCATTTCAGAGTCATCTTCATCCGCACTATTGTCTTCTAAATCAACTTTTTCATTAATATCCCAGACTGCGGATAATGGCAATAATTCGTCCTCATCGACACTATCACCAGCGTCATCCTCTTCATCTTCGTCCTTATTCTGTCGACTTTTGAATCTACCCATAAATTCTAACTCGTCTTCATCAGATCCGAATGCTTCATCACTGTCAATTTCTTCATCATCCTTGTCCTTCACTTCCCCGTTGACTAATTCATCATTACTGCCTTCATCTTCTGATAGAGTGATTCGTTCATTTCTTCCCAATCTGCCCCCAACTTTCTCCTCGGCCTCAACAGCCAGGTCAAATGCATTGAGTGCCTTGGTACGGGAACCTCTATTTCCCTTTTTTTTACCCATCTTGAATTTTTTTTTTGGTCTTTAAGAAATTTTTGAAATTTCCTGAAATTTCATTTTTTTTTTTTTTTTTGGGCTGCACCCTAACCCACATAACCCTAACCCATATCACCGTTTTGTTACTGATAAGGAAACAGTTCGAGGACCTCGGAATTAAAGAGACACTGTGTATGTATGTGATAGTCTGGCAGTTCAATTTGGATTGGACGGAGGTATATGAGAGTAATTGAATCTAATGATGTTTTTCTTTCCTCCTTCCACGTATTTAACATTGTGAAATAGGCGTTAAGCCCTCCAGCTGATAGAGATTTAGATTGCACACATTTCGGACAGAACCTTTATATAGGCTCACGGTAATCAGAGAAGTCACAATTAAGAAATTCCATGATTTGATTAAGGCAATACATGTTAGAATTAGGTAAAAAAATAATTCTTTTTTTAAAGGATTGATCTATCTTCGTCGACCTTAGTCTATATATGCGGTTCTGAGACGCAAGCTAACGAACTGGAAGATAAGAAGTGTGATTGGTTTATAGTTTTAACCAATTGTTTGATTTCATCTAGGCGTTATGGCTTTATGGCGAAATGTAGAAACATTTAGACTAAGTTTTTTCTACCAGAATTTTCTCAATTTAAACATAAATAAATGATCCTGTTGTATATTTACGATTCCCATAGTGTATTAATTCAATATTAAACAGGCATATCCAATCGCTGGCCATTAAAATCTTCTGTTAAAAAATTAACTATTTTCAACTAGACTTACAGTGGAGAATTGAGCTTAATAAAACAATTGAGAATTTCACTGTGAATCAGCTCATTTTACTTAAAGCTTCTTTACTAGGGATAAAACAAAACGTTACAGTCCACCGCGGCTGAAACTCAGAGTAGTGTCATTAGATGGGAAATAAAATAGATGGACTTACATATGGCTTTTATCTAAGCAATCCCAAATAACTCTACATTAAAAGCATTGTTTAAAGAAGCCCGTATTCCCTTACGGGGCTATCTTTTCTGCTTCATTTCAGAGGAGAAAGTGGCCGAGCACAGGATTTTCTTTCAGAATTATCTTTGGATAGGTTGGTCAAGCCGTGTGTCATTTATGACAATCTTGGGTGATCGGAAACTCCGTTGGGAGCGGAGACGTTCATGTTGGCAGTGTGGCAATTTTTTCCCGCGATTTCACCGGAAAGAACCAGCAGGAAAAATGCAATTGACGCTCAAGGATTTCAAGCAACAAAAGTGGACGATTGATATCGATCCAAGTGAAACTGTAAGTGTTCTCATACTCTGATCTTGTTCTGATGCTAACAAGCATTCACCCAGGTTTTGGCGTTGAAAGAGAAGAACGGTCAAGAGAAAGGTTGTGAAGCCAGCCAACAAAAACTTATCTTCTCCGGAAAAGTATTACAGGATGATAAGACTTTGGAATCCTACAATATTAAGGAAAAGGATTTTATTATTTGTATGATTTCCAAGCCTAAGACCGAACCATCTACGCCAGCTAATAAGTCCACACCTCCGGTCAGCACTGATGCACCAACTCAATCTACTAAAACTGCAGTTAGTGGATCCACAGAGACCCAGCAAACTCCTACAAGTGGCACTACTGGAGCCACTGTTGGCGGTGGATCTGATTCTGTCAGGTTCAATGACCCATCCGCTTTTGCTACTGGCTCGGCTAGAGAGGTTGCCATCAACAACATGGTTGAAATGGGTTATGAACGTGAACAAGTCGATGCTGCTATGAGAGCTGCCTTTAACAACCCAGACCGTGCAGTCGAATATCTGTTAACGGGAATTCCAGAAAGCCTACGCCGACCAGAACCACAACCACAAAGTCAACAAACCGAGCAGCCGCAGGCCCAAGGCGATGAACCAGAAGAAGGCGCTGCTGAATTGGACGACAATGTGAATTTGTTTGAAGCTGCAGCCCAGGCTGGTTCTGGTGGAGGTAACAGTCAACAAGCCCCACCATCTGGTAATGCTGGTGACTTGGAATTTTTGAGAAATTCACCTCAATTCCAACAACTGCGTCAGCTCATCCAGCAACAACCACAAATGATTGAACCTATTATTCAACAACTCGCCAACGACAATCCACAATTGGCTCAATTGATCTCATCTAACCCAGACGCATTCATTAACCTCTTGCGAGGTGGCCCAGGCGAAGGAGACAGCGAGTATGATGACGACGTTCCGCCAGGGGCCACTCGAATTGAAGTCACCCAAGAAGAGAGCGAAGCCATTGACCGATTAGTTGCTCTTGGATTTAACCGTGACATTGCCATTCAAGCTTATTTTGCTTGTGATAAGAACGAGGAAGTGGCTGCTAATTATCTTTTTGAACATGGCAACGAAGACTAGATACTTGAATATGATTAATACACTCCTCCCTGCCTTTTCTGCCTAGCGGATCTTGCTTTGTGCATAGATAGAATTTATTATCTAAAGGATTTATAATTAGTCGGAGTCTCAATGACGAATATCCACTGCCGTTATCCGCAAACTACACAGCCACTTTCTTGTGGCGGTGTAGAAATTGGATATCAGAATTAACCTCAAACTATTAGGATTAGCTCTTGATTATACCACGACAATTATCTTAAGAATTTTCTATGGATTACCTCAAAGGAATTTCCTCAATTCTTCGTGAAAATTCTAGAACTGTGGAGAAGCTTCTAGAAACTTCTACGGTCATCGTCATGATCAATATATAAGAAGTCGAATATATCCCAGAGGTCTGGTCTCTTCTTCAATAAGTTACAGTAATTTATTAATATTAAAGAAAATGAGCAAAGCTATTGGAATTGACCTTGGCACCACATATTCATGTGTTGCCCACTTTACGAACGACAGAGTCGAAATCATCGCCAATGACCAAGGCAACAGAACAACACCATCTTTTGTTGCCTTCACAGATACTGAAAGGTTAATAGGCGATGCTGCAAAGAATCAGGCTGCCATGAACCCTAGCAATACTGTTTTTGATGCGAAGCGGTTAATTGGCAGAAAGTTCAATGATGCTGATGTGCAAAATGATATGAAGCATTTCCCCTTTAAAGTTGTGGATAAGAGTGGAAAGCCAAATATTCAAGTCGATTATAAGGGTGAAACTAAAGTTTTCACTCCAGAGGAAATATCGTCTATGGTCCTTTCTAAAATGAAGGAGACTGCAGAAGGATACCTTGGCGGGGAAATCAAAGATGCGGTAATTACGGTTCCAGCATACTTTAATGATTCACAAAGACAGGCTACCAAAGATGCTGGTATGATTGCAGGACTAAACGTTCTTCGTATCATTAATGAACCAACCGCTGCTGCAATCGCATATGGCTTGGATAAGAAGGCTGATGGGGAGAGAAATGTCTTGATTTTTGATCTCGGTGGTGGCACCTTTGACGTATCTCTGTTGACAATTGAAGACGGGATTTTTGAAGTAAAGGCCACTGCCGGTGATACGCACTTGGGTGGTGAAGATTTTGATAACCGACTTGTTAACCACTTCATTGCGGAGTTCAAGAGAAAGAACAAGAAAGATCTCTCCGGGAACCAACGAGCATTGAGACGTTTAAGAACAGCATGTGAACGAGCTAAGAGAGCTCTTTCTTCATCTGCACAAACTACTATTGAAATCGATTCTTTATTTGAAGGAATTGATTTCTATAGTTCCATTACACGTGCTAGATTTGAAGAGCTCTGTCAAGATTTGTTCCGCTCCACCCTTGATCCAGTTGAAAAGGTTATGCGGGATTCCAAGATAGACAAATCTGCTGTTCATGATATTGTCCTTGTTGGCGGATCTACTCGTATTCCAAAAGTTCAAAAGTTGGTTTCTGACTACTTTAATGGCAAGGAACCAAGCAAGTCTATCAACCCAGACGAGGCAGTTGCATATGGTGCTGCTGTTCAAGCTGCCATATTGACTGGGGATACATCTTCCAAAACTCAAGACATGTTACTTTTAGATGTCGCGCCATTGTCTCTTGGTATTGAGACGGCAGGCGGTGTTATGACCAAATTGATTCCACGGAATTCAACTATCCCGACCAAGAAATCCGAGACTTTCTCCACATATGCTGATAACCAACCAGGAGTTTTGATTCAAGTGTATGAGGGTGAACGGGCTCAAACTAAGGATAACAATATCCTTGGTAAGTTTGAACTTTCTGGTATTCCACCAGCTCCACGGGGTGTCCCACAAATTGAAGTCACTTTTGACATGGATGCCAATGGTATTTTGAATGTGTCTGCTGTGGAAAAGGGAACTGGTAAATCGAATAAAATTACCATCACGAATGACAAGGGTCGTCTCTCAAAGGAAGAAATTGAACAAATGGTCGCAGAAGCGGAGAAATATAAAGAAGAAGATGAGAAGGAAGCCGCTCGAATTGCAGCCAAGAATGGCCTTGAATCATATACATATTCCCTCAAAAATACTTTGAACGAGGAAAAGTTCAAGGAAATAATTGGTGAAGATGACAAATCAAAACTTGAAAATGTCATTACTGAGACCATTGATTGGATTGATAGCAACCAAACAGCATCCACTGATGAATTCTCTGATAAGCAAAAGGAGTTGGAGGCAGTTGCAAACCCAATCATGTCAAAGTTTTATAATCAAGGCGCTGGCCCTAGCTCTGGTACTACTCCAAATGCCGGAGCTGGCGGAGGCGATTCTGGGCCAACAGTTGAGGAAGTTGATTAAACGCATATCGTACATATAATTTTGTAGATAATTAATTTATTGGCTTAAAAAGATTTATAAGGGCCACAATTCTAAGTGGACCCGAATTTAATCGGTCGAGGACTATTAGGATTTACCCAAGAATTGGCGAGCTTAATATTGAATCTTGGTAATTAAAAACAAGTGAATTTTTTTGGCCCACATTGTTTTGTATGATATTACAAAATAGGGTTCCATAAACGTCCTTGAATAACATTCATTCCAACGTCACGGATCGCACAATGAGAAAATTGTATACAGCTACTATTTATCATGCATATCTTGAAACGTGAAACGAACAAGTAACGGGAATAAGAAAAGTCAGGCATACATAGACAAGGGAATTGAATCCATAGATATAATACATATCCTTTGGCGCGAACTACTGCTACTATACGAAACAAACTACAATTAGGCTGAAACGATGAAACTTTGGAAAAGTTGTGAAAAACCAAAACAAGGGGTATCGTATCCGTTTACATTACATGGAAGAATGCCAAGATAGAATGAAGCTGCCAGCAGGTTCTACCTTGCTGCAGGTAGCCGAAAGCAGGATGGGGGTCGGAGAAGACCTTTGAACAATATCCCGACAATGTAATTGGCCGAGATGAGTAATAATATATTATTTGTGATATTAAAACATGCTCAAAACGATCCAACTGGTGTAAGATCTGGCATGGGTTTCTCAGGGGTAACGGATTGAGGATGCAGCACACGGCATGTAAGACCCCCGTTTCGGGGCAGGGGAAGCATGGAAAAGTAGATTATTCTAAACGGAGATCATCTAGGGTCTTAATTATGGTAGGATCGGAATCCCATTCGGCGGGCAGCGGATCATTTCCCGGACGGACAGTCAGGGCAGTTTTCCAACCGGCAGATCGAGCAGCTTCAATTTCACGCGGGTTATCCGATAAAAATAGGATTGAGGACGGGTCGTTTTGCTGAATAGCTGATTGAATGGCCTTATAAGAATCTGCCACGGTTTTCGGACCAGCGTTGAGCGTGTCAAAATAGTCTGAGACCATGCTGCAGAGATCGGGATCGACACCTCGATCGTGATGAGAAAGGAGCAACTTTTGAGCAGCCACCGATCCTGAGGAATAGATGTACAAGTTATAGGTTCTGGCTAACGAGGGGAAGTTTGAATAAACATCGGCGAAAAGAGGTGCCTTAATTTCACCGCAGTTATACCCGAATCGCCAGAGATATCCTTGTAGGCCCTTCCAATATGATGCCTTGACGTCGTTCTGCACCAGCTGATCGATGTGATCGAGCAGGGCGTTTTGATCGGTGAGCGTTTCTACTGGGAATTTCTTGAGTTCGTTTAACAACTCGTCGTCGGAGCTCGCAACGTTTGGGTCGACTGGAAACTTGACCGAGGTTACTAGCTGTCGGATCTTTTTAGTAGAATACGGATACAGAATATCCTTGACAAAACTAATCGGACAGATAGTCCCTTCAATGTCAAACACAATTGACTTGATGCCGTTTAGTCCAACAGTTCCTGACATAATCTATAAAATAATATATTTGATAGAAGAAAACTGTTGAATCGAATCTTCCACACGTTGGTTCCTGAAAACTCCCCGCCAGCCCGTTCCTTTGTTTTTATTTTTTCTTTTTGTCCCAACTAAAAAAAAAAAAAAAAAAAAAAAAAAAAAAAAAAAAAAAATAAAACAACGCGCCGCGCGCCGCCTGATTCAGTGCATTTTTTTTATTAAGGGTAGGGGTTTCATTTTTTGTTTTTTATATTTGTTGGAGGAGACACAATACAACAACGTACAGACAAAACACGAACCTACTACGTCCAAGGTCCTTTGATATATATACAAAATACCTGTACACGTTGATTCGTAATGAACAATACGCCACGTCGCGGGCCCTGGTCACCTGCAGAGGACCAACGACTTTTGGCTTTAATAGAGGATCACGGACCGTCTAATTGGGTCCGAATCTCACAAATGTTGGCCACTCGAACTCCTAAACAATGCAGAGAACGGTACCACCAGAATCTCAAACCGACTTTGAACCACGAGCCTATCACAGATGAGGAGGGGTTATATATTGAACAATTAGTAGCTCAGTACGGCAAGAAATGGGCCGAGATTGCCAGGCATTTAGATGGACGTTCCGACAATGCTGTTAAGAACTGGTGGAATGGTGGGGCTAACAGGAGACGCAGGGCTTCTCTGGCTATAGACATGCAGAACCCTGCTCAACATCAACAACAACAGCAGCAGCAGCAGCAGCAGCAACCGCAACAACAACACCCGCAGCAACAGCAGATGCATGCCCAGCATGTCCACCCCTTTCAACAGCAACAGCAACAACAACAGCCCTCTCAGGCGTCGGTTGGGCCTCCATCCGGCGGACCCAATTCAGGCACTCATCCAGGGTCTCATGCTGGTGCCCCTGCTGCTCCACCGCCGCCTCCGCCAGGCCTTGGTGGTTACTCATATCCCTCAGTAGGCCATCGGGTGTCACTGCCAAATATCCATTCAACAGATTATCGATACAAACACCCGCCACCACCACCGCTTGCCTCGCAGCCACCACCACCACAACAACAATCTGGCGTACCTCCTCCACCTCCTCCGCCGTCTTCAGTCGTATTCAATTCCGCCTACACGTCCGATTCATCTTCCATGGCTTTCTCGTCCTCAGCCAAATCCAAACCTCCATCGGCTGTCCCACCACCAAGAAGACTGCGCCACGAGGAATTGACTTTCCCTTATTCACGCAGAGTTTCGGCAACAGGTACCCCGTCCAGAGCAAACTCAATTATTTCGTTACCCTCAGACAATGAAGATCCGCTGCACTCGTTATCCAAATATTCACTTTCCTCAGCATCAAACTCAAGGAGAAATTCAGCCGTGCCACCAACCCCTGAAACGCTTCCGCCCCTTTCACCTAATAATAGTAATAATAGCAGCAGCATCACCAACTCTAATTTATTGTACACTAACACTAACAACCACACACATAATGGCTCATCGCCCCATCACCGGCATTCAATCACGGGTTATCCGCCTTCGTCTCCTAATCCTTTGCACAAGCTTAGGCAGGTTGAAGAACATGAAAAACAGGAAAAAACTTCGTCGCAGGACCAATCGCCGCAACAGCCAAAACCTGAAACAAACAAATTGAAAATTTCAAACCTGTTATCTTAATTTGTATTATTATTTACCCATCCCCGCTAACTGTTATGTATGATATAGTATAATCCCTGTACTGATGGACTCTACCGAGGCAAGGCTGAGCTTACTTTTTGTTTTTGGCTTCTTTTTCGGAGGAAAAGAGGTCTTCCCTCACCCAACGCACCGCCACACAAAAGCCACAACATTATCTTATCGGCACAAGCGCACCGATGAAAAAAAAAAAAAAAAAAAA
>PPJG02000025.1:80663-147333 GCA_003705695.2 Blastobotrys serpentis | reverse complement strand
AGAACTGCAGGACCAACAAGAAGAAGAAACGCCATCTACAACTGCTACCCCTCCATCCAGAGATCCAAATGAGCCGATTAGTGTCCTAAGTGACGACAGTGAAGCCGAAGAGCTTGAAATGATTCGAGCTCAACGAGAAAAGCGGAAGCGAGCTGGGTACAGCGATGACGAGGATGATGACGAAGACGACATTCAACCCAGCAACAAGTTTGCTGGAGAAAAACGCACCTGTGGCGATTGCCGTGTGTCCTTTATCGTTACCGTCTTCACAGTTCAAAATGAAGACAATGTTAGCTTGTGTGAAGATTGTTCCAAAAAGACGATTGAACGGTGGAGAAAGGGTAAAATGAAAGTCCAGGCAACAGCCAAGAGGCAACGTAAAAAGCTGGCTCAAGCTTTATTAGATAATAAGGATGTTGGGGTTCCGAGCTTATCAGAAATCAGCATGAACGTCATTTCCAAGTACATTGAAGACGTGGAAGCGTTTGGAGATATCGGAGCCATCAATTTGTCCAAAATTGCCAAAATTTTGTCAAGGTTGCGAAAACTGAATAACCACACTGTGAAATTATTCCTGAATTCCAGTGCGAGAGAACTGGAGTTTTGGGATTGCTCGTCCATCACGAGTGACGCATATAATATGATCCCCGCAGTTTGTCCTAACTTAGAGAAGTTGGTATTAGGAATGTGCGGGCAAATAACTGCAGAGAATCTGATGTATCTGGCTGAGAAGCTGACTAATCTAAAATCCATCTATTTAGATGGCCCCTTTTTGATATCCAAGGACACATGGACTCCATTTTTCGAGACCGTAGGGGAAAGGCTGGAAGAGCTTACGATTAAGAATACTCATCGAGTTGACGAAGAAACTATTGCATTCATGGTGGAAAATTGCCCGAATCTTAAGCACTTATGTTTGAGCAGACTAAGTGGAATCGAAGATGCGGCGCCAATGTTCCTCATAGCTGATCTTAAGAATTTGAACTCATTAGAATTATCCTTCAATGGAGATGAAAAGACATCTGATGATATTGTCACAGACGATGCTGTTCAGGCGATCTTGGAAAGTGTCGGCGAAAACTTGACAAATTTGAACCTTAACGGCTGCACATCGCTGACAGACGCGACCTTATCCCACATTCGAACCTATTGCAAGAGTTTAGAACACCTTTCATTTTGTGAATCAGAAGATTTCACTGATGAGGGGCTTACTAATTTGTTTAGCAATTGGACTACTAATCCTGGCTTGGTTACCTTATCTTTACAGCGATGCATTAACATCAAAGATGATGCTATCTTGCAAGCTATTTCCCACTCGAAACATTCCCTGGTTCAATTGGACCTGAATTCTTTAAAATTTCTAACCAAAAGGTCACTTTCTAAAATCATGCAGATTCACAATCTCACTACCTTAAACGTGGGATTTGTGAGAGATGTCGATGATGTTCTCCTGAACCAATTGGCTCACAACTCCAAACATCTCTCGTTAATCCAATCTTGGGGCAACCCTCGCATTACGCTTACTTTGGTCAACGATGTTAAAATTGTGGGCGCATCGCTATAATGAAAAGTTGTTGAGTTTGACATGTACAAAAGAGGGCAAGTGGCCACTGGAACTGCTATTTTCAAGCACCCATTTGGGGGTACCTAGCAACTATACGAGGTTTTTCAGAGCTTATGCAATTGCGCGTTACAGAATTTGGCCTAAAGAGAGCTTAAAAAAGAGCGTATTTACTATCTACACAAAAAGCATATAATACAGCCCCCGGGATGCGAGATGGCAACTTTATATAAATGAAGAAATGTTGTAAGTTGAAATACAAATTTATATCATCAAGTTCTATTATTATCTGCCTTACATATAACAAAGTCATTACCGATATCAAATTTAAAGGGAAGGAACTATACTTTCTTCATTTTAAAACCACATTTCGCGACCCGACATAATACTAGAAGAATGGAACCTAGTATCATTGAGGATCCAGAAAACATCTGCGCATAAAGATAATTGCCATCATTTATTTGAATCAATGCCCCAGCAATTGGAGTACCTGTGAGAGACGCAAAGCTAATAACAGACAGAACCATGCCCATTCGCACACCCGTCTTTTTCAAGTCTGTGGTCAAGGAAGTTAAAGTGCCAGGGAAAAGCGATTGAACGCTTGCTGCAAAAAGGCCGTAGAATGCTGAAAAAGCGTAAAGCTGAGGGATTGTTTTCACCGCTGCCCAGCAGAACATCACAATCGCTGTTAAACATGAAAATGGGATAAGCATGTTCAATAACCCCGTAAAACGATCCGCTAGGAATGACGGCACTAGTCTTCCTATCAGACTAATTCCATTCATGACAAGAAGAAGATCGGTCCCTTTAGATTCCGTCAAGCCAAGCTCATCCCGACCGAACGAACTGACATAGAAAAAGGAACAATAAATTCCCCAAAACATGAAAAACATCCCAAATGCAAAGAGTGTATATGGTGCTTCTTTGAACGCAATTAGCTCCAGAAATGGTCCAGCTTCTCGGGGAGGCAATCTTGGCCTAAAAAGTAAAAGAGATGGAATATGTGTTGCTAACGTGACAAATGCAGCTACCCTAATCGTCCAAGCAAAGCCAATTTTGGGCAATAGACGAGAGATTAATGCTGGGTAAACCAAACTTCCTGTAGCTGTACCAGACGATGCGAGTCCAAGAGCAAAACCACGGTGACGTGAAAAATATGGTGTCACCACGGACAATGCAGGACAAAAGATCAGACCAGATCCAAGGCCCATGCAGACTCCTTGCGCAAGGAATATTTGATAGTATTGTGTTGAGATTGATGTCATGAACATTCCAATTAGTTGCAAGGTTATTCCTGTGAGGAAAGTCAGACGGAACCAGCCAGCATCTGTAGCACGACCTGAAAATGCGCCTACGAAGTTCATGAGAAAGATCTGTATGCTCCCCATCCATGCAATATCGGAAGGAGGGTGGTTTAGAGCTTTAGTATAGTAACTTTGAAAAATTCCATATGAATTGACGTAGCCCCAACTATTGAAAATAACCATATGTGCTAAAATGGCCTGTAACCACGGTACAAAACCACCATCTGGTGGTGGTCCAGGATCCGTACCAACGTCTTTAGTTCTTAAATAGGAAATCACTCGAAACCGCACTCCCGGGTGCTTTTTTTCACCGGTTTCGACAATCTCTGAAGACATGTTAAACTAGGCTCCAGACTAGGTATACTTTGAAAATCGAAAATCGAATCTGTGCCTATATATATATAGAACCGTAGAGTCTTTTAAATACAGTATGCACTCCGATATGAATTAGTAAGCTGGAAAAAACAAGTAGCCGATGAAGTTAAAGCCGAGATGGAGCCTTGACAACTTCAACCATTGCCTTAGTTGCCGTTGCCACATAGACCATAGCCAACAGTAAGAATGAGGATCCCGAATATGAGTGAGAGTTCACGGGTTTTTCGAAATTGAACATTAATGAATCAATTTTATTCACTTCAACAAAGGAGGCTCAGGAAAGTCTTTTTACGGGTTCTTCCCCCACGGGGCTTGAGAGGTTTCGGGAGATCGCCGACTCACCGGCGTTTTCCCGGGTCAAGTTGCCAGTGCGGACGGATTATCTCAAATGAAAAATGTACTTGTTACAGGGTTCCGAATTCATTTACCACTTAAGGGCTTTAGATATTTTGCTGTCCTATGAACAATTTAAAAATATAATTCCCACATGACATTAGAAGGCCAGGTGATCATTTACAGTGTGAAAGGTCCAGCGCTATCTAGCATCATAAACAGCTCGTGTATAATAAATTACAACTAAATTACATATACTCATTGATCATGTTGGTATACTTGACAAATGGATCTTTCTTGTCAAAAACAACTTCATTTACATCAACCTCAACACCGGGATGACCATTCTCCATTTTAAGTCTTTTATTAACGTCATGACCCAATTTTTCTTTCCATAGTCGTCGATGCGTCAATGGACCATTTATCTCCTTGTCAACCTCCATATACATCCACATTGCATCTTTGTCGCTTGAAGTTTTCAGAATATCCATAAACGACTGGGACATATCCTGCAATATTTGTGGAGCAATTGATCCATCAACCATCAAGCGCTCCCATAGGGCGTATGCAGAAGCAACTGGCTGGGTTGCAAGACAAAACGTGAAGTACCGTAGACAATAGAAGCCACTCAAAACCCCTTCTGAATAGTACTGTTCAAATACCGCCTTAGCTTTGTCTACTTGACTTGTGTCCTTCCATAGATACCACGCCTTCAATGTGGCATAAACTATGCCAAATTCTTCATAACTATTATTGTTACAATCCGCAATACGCTCCTCAAGGAAATTCCAAAAGCTGTCTTTATCTTGATTTTCAATGCAGGCTCGTCGTTCAAGGTTCACGCGATACAGAACCCACTCATTTACCATATCATGACCCCAATTCTTCGCAGAGATTACTGTACCTAGCGCATCTACAATGTCTCTGGCAAAAACCGCGTTCCCTTGTTTCTCCTCATACAGGCTCCATTGATATCGAACGTGTGGTCGGGCTAAGGGGACTATCATGCTAGCCCGTCTATAAATATTTCTAGCTTCTTCCTCCATCCCTTGGCCCTGCTTCAACATCCATCTAATGTACTTCATCCAAACCCAATCATATAATGCCGCTGGGATCAGTGCTCTTTCATATAACATTCTCACCTCGTCAAAAGTTCCATTCTTCTCGATATAACTCAGGTATTGATCCCAGTTTTCTACTTGATCCTTGTCGAGTTCGACTACGTGGAAATAGTTTCGTGTAATCTTACTTTCATACGCCCATCGTTCCGTAGTCTTAGTTGCTGTTTGTCGAAATACCTCTTTACTCTCGTCGGTCTCCTGCCCATCATTTACTTCTTTATATTTTTCATAATACCTTGCATATTGATGCAATGGAATTCGTATGATTCGCTCCAAGATCTTTCTCTGTTCTACTGAATCCTCTTGGAATTCTAAATATTTGTCCCAGAATGGATGGGATAAAAAGTCGTGGCCGACAAGATAACTGGCTCTTTCATACAATACCCGCTTGTCATCTCTCTCAATTTCGAGTTCCAGATACTGTAACCACAGTTCAATCGAACTTGGAAATGCATTCACAGCTCTTTCGTATATCATTCTAACATCTCCACCGTATTGTTTTTCTAAATGTGCATATTTGATCCAGTATCCGAATAGTAACGGAAATTTATTCAATAATCTATCAAAAACTCTCCGATTGATGTCCAAAAATAACGAGTTTGTGCTAGACTTGCCCAATGCTACTTCACTTTGAGCCACCAACCCTTCCCATCTTTCGAGGCTATCAATATCATCTTGTAAAGCTTCATAAGCCCTTCTCCAGTCTCCTCCAATATTCCGCAATTCGCTCGTAGTGATCTTTGGCAACTCGCTCATTTTCTCGACGGGAACTCTCCAATTTTCCACAGTTCCTCAAAAACAAAAAGTTCTCTCCCAACCATCTCCACAGCCACACCCTTATTTTTTTTCGGGTGGCGGTGCGGGGATTCAAAAATTTTTGCTCAAAGAAAATATATTAAAACTACATATAAATATAAAAAACAGATTAAAAAAGTTAGGAAAGGAGGGCGGCTACCTTGCGAGCTAGCGCAGGAACTGCCATTTGCGATGCGTGGGAAGATTGATCTGGGGAAGATGCATTGTTTTTAGTTGAAGGTTGACGAGCAGCCAGCTCATTGATTCCGTCAACAATTTCTGGGGCGTCCATAAACAGATTGTATAGTCGCTTGTCTTCAGATTCTAACAATTGCAGAATCATCCATACGGCTATATGTTCAAAAGTTGGTTCGCCAGAGGTCAAAAATGCACTCAAAAACCCACGAAGGCCGCCGGCAGGTTGAGACCACACTTTCACGAAAGGATCATAATTTCCCACTTTGGCGGACAGATTGCCCAATGCAGCAGCAGAATTTCCTTGGACCTCTGCTGACTTAACCCTGGTCAAGGGTAAGAGCACATCCGCGATTCCTGCAGCCAGCATTGGCTGCTTCAACTCGTCGCCCAATGCCAAAACTGCCAGGCATGCAGTCATTTCTGACTGTACAGCTGGTGGGGCTGACAGGACTAGGGCTCTACATTTGGTGACCGCACCGGCCTCTACAATTTCGAGTTTATTTCTTTCTGATGATGCGGCCAAGTTTCGTAAAGTAGAAATGGCGTGGCACTGAATCTCCTCATTGTCAGTGCGGTCTAATAATCCAACTAATGGCTTGACAAACCCTGCATCTACAATTGCGGATTCATTTAATGGGTGAATAGAGATATTTCGAACACACGCAACAGCTGCAAGAACTAGCGGAGTATGAGATGACTGTAGCAGAGCGAGTAGCGGTCCCAAGCCACCGGCTCTGACGACTTCGGCTTGGTAACCTGCATCGGAAGCCAGGTTTCGTAAAGCCAAGGCAGCTTGACATTGCACCCGCGCTGAGGCAGCCTTCATGAGTGCCACTAAATGTGCCACCAAACGTGGCTCAGTCTGCGCCAGGGTTCTTCTAGAGTCAAAGTCTACAGCAATATTAGAAAGAGCTGTGGTGCAGTAGTATTGAACGTCGGCATCAGTGGAAGACAATAGGCCCACCAAGACTGGAACGGCACCTGCGCGAACCAATTCCTGTCGATTCTCGTCAGAATGCGTCATATTGAGCAAAGCCCCAGTAGCATTACGCTGAACCCGCATGTCCTTTGATCGGGCCAACTTGGTTAATGGTAATAAGGCACCAGATCGCGCGATCCGAGCCTTGTTGTCTTCGTGCGTAGCCAAGTTGGTCATACATCCAACGGCATTACATTGCACCTCGACATTCGGCGACATCATCTGTCGCACCAGCGGGTCGAGCCCACCCATCTCAACAACTAGCCTCTTGTTTTCGTTGTTTACTGCTAAATTCCCCAATGCTGCGCCAGCCGCACGTTGCACCTCCACATCAGAGGATTGGAGCAGCAGTAGGATTGGTTCTAACGCTTCAGCCGATACGGGTCTAATATGCTTTTCGGTGATTTCAGCAAAGGCCAATGCAGCGCTGCGTTGAAGATCCAGGTTGTCTGAATACACCAACGTTGTCAGCGCTTTGAGAGGGCCATCTGAGAAGAAGTCCACTTCACCTCTCTAAACAAAAATACGCGACAAATTAGACAGATTTCCCATTATGTCGGGTTGTCCTCTTTCAATACTTACGTTATCCAGGTATCGCAGCAACACAGCCACAGCTTCTCGTTCATTTTCCTGTAACAAAGGTGTGTATCCTCCTTCGTTATTATTGTTATCTATACAATCACATTGCAAACGTTAGTTTCGCATTTTATTATCACACTCATATTGACCGCCATCATCATCTCCTTCGGGTAATCCTTACTTGAGCAAGAACAGCAACAGCCTCCCATCGTCTTTTAACTTGTGTCTCTCAAAAAGTTGGTTGTATTAGGGAGAAATCAAATGGCTGGTTCTATTTTCCTCCCAAAAGCCCTCTCCCACCGCCGCTGGGAAGTTGTGTATCGCTTCGATCCCAGTCGGAGGGATCGGAGCGCCGTAGCGTTTTCAGCCGTGCATTCTTTTTGTTCGCCTGGTTTCCTAATTAGGAAATTAGAGAAAACCACTTATGGATAGCTGACATTTTTATTGAAATTTTTTTTTTCTTCAAATTATATATATAATTATATAATGATATATTACTTAGTGAATAACTCGAGGATCCACTCGGCACCGTACCAAATTTGAGTAAACTTTTTGAGGGGCCCATTGTGGAAAGCGACTTGAGGATAGCCTGAATCGATGAGATAATGAGTTGCGGAGGTATGACCGGACGCTTGGGCGTTTAAGACGCCAAAAAGCGGGAGACCACAGGAAAGGATCCATTTGGATCGCACGTAAGGCTTATTTGGGGTAGTATAACCCGTGGCAGAATCAATTCCGGATGGAATGTCAACAGACATCACACCACACCGTTGGGTGTTTGCCCAAGATATCAAGGACGAAATGTTTTCAGGATGCTCTAGCCATAGGTCTTGGACGGATTGTTGATATCCCTGGAGAGAATCCAAGATCAGTTCAGGAGGAGAGGCATATGTGCTAAGAATGCTGGTCAATTGCTTGACGTTTTTATAGATCACTTTGCCCTTGGACGACTCAAAAGCCAACAGCTGAGCCTGAAGAGCCGGAGACAGATCCGCCTTTTCATCCGCAACGACAGCCAAGACTCGGACATGGCGATTTGCCAAATGTTTAGCAGCTGACAAGGCGCGGCAGCCGGATCGGTTGTTACCAATGAGGGCCACTGCCAGGGGATGGGCATTATGATTGTTAGTGGTGAATCGAGAAGTACCTCCTAGGGCCTTAAGAGCCAATTGGGCGATTCCCCGTCCTGCATTCTCGGTTACCATTGCCTCGGACACTCCATACGAATCAGCCGATAATCGCTCCAGTTCTAGGAGTTGCATTGGCGAGGCAGGTGGGCATGGTTTATTCGAATTGGCGAATACCAGACTGTGCTGCTTCTGTTGTTGTGTATGCTCGGTTCCGTTACTACTAGTAGTGTTTGTGGTGTTATTCATCAAGCTCTGATTGGATCGTGGCTCCAAAACCATTTCACGGTTGCCATATTTGGCTGGACCCTCTTGCGGCAATCTATTATGCTCCACTAATCGATGACCTGGTAACGTTGAATCTTGTAATCTGATTTCATTGAACACGTTTTGTTTATCGAACAATTGAAGGTTTGCCTGGAAATCAAAGTCTAATGAATTCTTCACCCCGTTAACATCCCAATCATCCACATTCTTCTGGTTCCGCTGTTTTTGTTGTTGCTTCTTTGGTCCAGGAGACGGGGCAGTGGATGGTCTGCTGCTAGATGCGTTGCTTGATGGTTGTTTCTTGTTCTTTTTATTCTGTTTAATACTATTATTATTATTGTTGTTATTGTTGTTGCCGTTTCCTCGATTCAAAAACTCTTGTGCCGTGTACGGATTCTCATCAACCTCACTTTCATCCGAACTGTCTGTTGCTGTTGCTGCAGCTGCTGCAGAGGATGAAGATTGCGGACCAGCCGATAATACTGCGGGATCTGCTAATGCGGGAGATGGGTTCGCTCCGGGCGTCGTCACATTGCTAGATGCACTTGCAATTGGGGTGGGATTGGCCAAAATGTCAAGATCCTTGATCTGTGCTCCAGAGAACGTAGTGCTGGCAATTCGCCGTCCACTGTTCAAATAATGGACATCGGTTAGCTGCAGTTGACCATTATTCACCGAGGACACAAGCCCCTGTACCTGTGAATTATCTGTTAACGTTATTCGTACTGATTTTCCTAGAAATTGTGCCATGATATAGTTTGATTGTGTGTAAAGGGAGCATTTAACGTTTCAGTCTTTCTTTTTGCTGGCGCTGCTCTTTCAAAGACAAAAAGACAATTTTCGACATGAGAAGAGGATGTTGGAGTGGGTTGTGGGCGTGCGCCGGTCGGTATCGGCCTCATCGGCATACCGATAGCCCTTCTCTCCACCAACCGTCCAACATACCCTACAAGTTGGCGAACTGTGCTGTACCTGATCGTGAAGCTTTCACGGCCATTCAATCCTTGGTGGTTCTGCTAATTGAACGCAAGTTGTTGGAAGCAGAAAGCAACGTTGTGCGAACCTAATTTAAATAAGTCGAACTGAATGGCTGTCTGGCCCTTTTAGCACAAAGTTTGATGTGACATGTAAATTCGTGAAATTTCAGTGTTACAACGACAGACAATTGGTTTCGAATCTTAGGGGTAGTAGAATGTAGAGAGAGTGCCTCCGGCGGCTTCTTTTTTCTCCGAAAAGAAGCAAAAAAGGTAGCTCTGCGAGGCCGGACGAATAGGCTCGGTTATAATATATATAAGCGTTTTACTGTGTAGATTTTTCCCCCCATTCTCTCAATGAGTTTCGTATACTACTACTACTAATAATAATAATTAAACAGCGGTGGTCAACGTGTCTTTGAATCTGAGCCTGACAAGTTTCAAACCTGGGGCCTGAAATTCTGACAACTGTGTATCCGGAGAACCCGAGAAGGGCAACTGTATTGGTTGGGATCGTATGCAATAGAACCGGACCCGTTTCTGCGGGATTGTCTACATCAGTTCATTAGACGGAATTTCTTATTCTGTTTTGAAACCTTAAAAAGATTGGAAATAATTCTAGTGGGTCCCGCGCACGCGGTGGCAGGAACGCCACAAATGTGTGGCGTTAAGAGATTGCAGCATCACACAGGATTTTCGTGGTAATGGTTGTGGTGGCGACGGTCAAATAGTAAATTGAACAAGTGGTCCGGAAAGTCCATTCAATTGATCAGATTAAACCAGATTTATCAACTTTACTTAAAAGGGCAATTTTTGAGATTTTTTTTTTTTGGGTGGGTCGTCTTATGTTTGCACCAAAAATCCAAGAAACCTTGTGGCTGAAATGTGGCGTCCAAGAACCGGTGGGGCGCATATGCCATGCTACGTACCCAAGAATTGCCCGCGATAATAACCCACGCGAACGGAACAGGCGCGCCGACGCATTTCTTTCCTCGAAAAGAAAAGAACCACCAGAATCAACCAGGTTCGCTTGTTTTTTTCTCCCTTTTCTCTGGTGGCGTTGAGATTGGCATTCTGATCGAATTCCTCATGGTAATTATTTTCATCAATCATATTATTATTTTATATAATCATATATAATTATTATAATTAGTATTATTAGTCAGCTGTTAGATAAGCAATAAATAAAAAATCTGTTTCATTTCTTTTTTTCTTTTTTCTTTTTACCCTTTTATTTTTTTTATTTTTTTATTTTTTTTTTGTTTTTCTTCCACTTTTTTCTTTTTCCTATTTTTTTCTCCTTTTTCTTTCCTTTCCCATTTTTTCTTTTTCTTCCAAATTATTGGGAGACGTGAAATGCAAATGGAAGTTTGTGTGTATGTACAAGGGTGAGATAATTAATTTACCCGATTAGGAAAGTCAAGAATAAGGGGGAGAGGAATAGACATTGTTGAGAGGAGGAAAAGCCCAATTATTGTAGACGAAGGGAGAAGTCGATGGAGTGATGTAGTAGGGCTGTTGGAGGTTTGGTTTCTTGTTAGTATGAATGCAGCAGGGACAATGATATGAATAGTAATTGTTGTTGTAATTGTTGTAGTAGGCCGAATATTGGTCGTCTTCACGTTTCCTCTTGTTAGTTGTAGTAGCTTGTGGCGGAGGAACCGCAGGACTCAGAGGCATTGAAACCGAAGCGGCCAATTTAAGCCATGAGAGCAGATTGGTTTGCCAGTGGGCCCACTGGACATGCGACACGACAAGGTTATACTTGAGACACTTAAGAAATTCAATTTCCATAAGACTAATTTCCGACAGAGGCAACTTTGTCATTTTGGCCCATGTTGTATTTGTAAAGGTGTTGTCGTCTAAGAACTTGTTAGCTAATATTAATGCAGTGGTGAAGACCCTATACTCGGAGTTTGCATGGGCCGAGATGGGCTTGGACTTGAGTCTGTAGATGTAGTATAAGGCCAACGAGACTGCCGTGGACGACAGCTGGGATTGTTGGAGAACTGAGCAGATGAACGACTTGAATCGTGGTGTAGGTGTGCTCAGCGGGTCGTATACCGCATTTGCCTGGTGAATGTTGTTGTTGAACCAGAACAAGCACACCACGTTTGCAATGTTAGTAATGTATGAAGAGTTAGGAGTGTAGACTGGTTTCATTGCATTGTTCTGTTAACAAGTTGGCAGCAACAAGAAATCTCGTCCATTATATATACTTTATTTGTTTTTGCAAGTGGGTTTGATTACATCATTTTTTTCCTATTTAGGTTGTAACGGTTTTGCAGATTTTATTTTTGTGAAACCTCACCTACTGCACCATCAAATGCCACACAATCAGCCCCAAAACTCCGATGGCGTCTAATCGCTAACCACGTTAGCGTTTTAAATCGACTTTTTTTATCTCGTTTTAAAATGAGAAATGTATACTTTTTTTAATTTTTTTTTTTTTACATATTGCTAGAGTTGCCATCGGTAATTATCGTTTCTAGGACTTCCTGACAAGTTTGCTCAAAAAATACATTACAAATCAATCAATATGCCCTTTCAAACTCCGTGGCCTACGCCAACTGGCAAATCGGGATCGCGATTCGCGAGTTATGATTCAAAAAAAAATTTTGCTTGCTTGGTACCCACTCACACTCCAGGCGGGATCGACTGCTGAATATAGACAACAGGTGCATCATTTTTGGTTGCATCTGTATAATTGTATACAGTGTATCAATAAATAAAGGAAAAGAAAAAAAAAAAAAGTATCATTAATAAGGGGGGAAATCGTATTTAATAGCCGCTACAATCGTATTATTAGATACATAATTAAGTTCCAGATGGATTTGAATAGCTATAGACCTATAGAAAGGCTGCAAGAATATGGCATATAATTTCTCACAGCCATGATATTCTCTCACAGCTTGTGTTCCTCCCAAATACCACTAAATTAACACAAATAATAATATATGCATCCCCTCCTCCTCCAGGGCCACATTGACTGACTAGGACTGTTTCAGTTGACAATCTAACTAACGCATGACCGTATCGAGAACTAAGCCGGCCATCCTTGTGTGGCGGCGATTCATTGTATTCTGAGTCCCAGCAAATTCCTCCCTTGCTAGTTTCGTTTTCCAGGGTTTCCAAAAACAAAAATAATAAATTAAATAAGGAAACTGGATCTCGATCGTTTGTTCTTTTGACAAAGATTCACACAACCGCCCCCTCACACTCTCACAGCAGCGGCATGCTCTTGTGGATTCCTCAAAAGTCTCCTCATATGCATGCCAATCTTTTTCTTTTTTTTGAGGTTTCTTCTTTTTTATCCATCAGTGCCTCATTTCTGGTTTAATTCCTCACATGCGTGCGGCCCGGTAATATTCTCTCAATATGTACATGCCGGCTTGGGCCGCTTGAAACATTGTCCTTGATTCTTAGTCAGGTGAGAGGTTTTCACATTGCGTCGTCGTGGGATTGCCGCATTCACGTTGGCTGGTTTGCCTCGCTCAGTCTGGGCGGCCGGCGCGGCCACTTCCCAATTCAGTGGTAAAAAGTTGGCGCAGTCACGTGAGACCCGTGGCTTTTTTACTACTTTTAGTTTTTCGGGGATCGGAGCTTTCGGGGGAGAGGGGAAAGCTTTTTTTTTTCTGTTTTTTTTGATTTGTCGACAATTATTATAAGTTTGTGTGTCCAGTGTTATCGATTATTACTTTTTCCCCTGGGTAATTGGGTCTCATTCACACAAAGAGCAACAACCAATACAATTTAGTCCTGGCCTGTTGCCGTGGGAGCTTTTATATATTTATATTTACCAATACGTCGCAGAAATCTTAAATAGAGTTTTGTAGCAATGCAATAAACTTTCTTGGCATTTTGCTGGCGCTTAATAAGGAATATAAAAGGAACAATAACTTCCTCTCATTGAATGCCTCGCAGAGCTACCTTTTTTGCTTCTTTTCGGAGAAAAAAGAAGCCGCCGGAGGCACACACTGACCGGGATTTGGTACCGCCGATCCGGCATTTGCCGGAGTTCGGCACGACGCATAGAATGTTTCACTCACTTACTTTCAACTAATGCACATAATTTTTATTATTTTCTAGGAAAACATCTACTCAACTCCACTTACCGTGATCGTTTTTAGGTACTGGAAACTGCGCAGCCCCCAGTTGGACCCAAATCTTCCAAAGCCGCTGTCTTTGGTGCCTCCATGCGGCAGGGTGGGCTCGTCGTGGACAGTACCGCTGTTGATGTGGACTGCGCCGCTGGTAATACGACGAGCTAGTCCCAGCGCCTTTGCAACGTCCTTGCTGTATATGCTGGCCGACAGTCCAAAGGCTGTGTTGTTTGCAAAATCCACCGCCTCGTTTGCGTCCTGCACAATGGTGAGACTGGCGCACGGTCCGAAGATCTCCTCCTCGTACACACGCATCTCCGGCGTCAGGTTGTCAAGAATACACGGGTTCATCTCGGACCCAACTTGGAAGGGCTTATTTTCATCCTGGTAGACAGCAGTGGCCCCCTTGCCCACGGCATCGTCAATCAGCGCTTGGACCTTGTGGCCGCCTTCGGGGGAAATCATGGAGCCCTTGAGCTTATAATCGGCGAAATGCTTGAACAGGGCCTCGCGGAACTTATCAACTACACTCCTGACGACAATGATGCGATCTGTCGACATGCAGATTTGTCCATTGTTGAACAGACTGTTGTGTACAGCGGCCTGCGCAGCAGCGTCGACGTCGGCGTCTCCAAGAACAATCAACGGAGATTTGCCACCAAGTTCTAACAGCACTGGCTTCAGGAGCTCTCCTGCCAACTTCCCAATGCGACGGCCCACTTGGACGGAGCCAGTAAAGTTGACGTGGCGAACCGCCGGGTGCGACACCAATGCAGTCACAACTGAAGGCGCAGTCTCTCTAGTATGGTGAATCAAATTGACGGTCCCCTGCGGGAAGCCAGCGTCCAGGAAGATCTTGGCCATGAGATGATGAGTTCGCGGACACTGTTCAGAGCTCTTAAAAACTACAGTATTCCCCGCAGCCAATGGATACGCAATTGCCCGAAACCCAAGAATCAATGGAGCGTTCCAGGCAGCTATCCCCAAACAAACCCCGAGGGGCTCATATTGCACCAATGGAAGTAACCCAGAGGTGTGTGAATGCGCTATGTATCCCTCCGGTTGGGTAACCAAGGCACCCACTTCCTCCAAAACTTGCTTGGCCAAAGGAACCTGTAACTGTGTCCATTCGAGTGGTAGATTACATTCATCGGAAATGGCATTTTCAAACTCTTCTCTGCGTTCCTGCAAAAGCTCAGCCGCCTTCCATAACAGCCTTCTCCTTTCGCAAGCCAGAGATTTGGACCAAGTCGAAAATGCCTTTTCAGCCGCTTCAACCGCCTTCTCAGCGTATTCTACACTGGTGCCCTGTGCTCTTCCAACTACAGTTCTGTCATGAGGATGCAGAACATCATATTCTAGTTCCGTGGTAAGATAAACGTCCTCTCCACCAATCACTAGTGGGATCACGTTATGACTTTGGGAATCCATTTTGCGTTACCGTGAGATCGTCTATCTGCTACCAGAATCGATATTGTGTCTTTCAATGGGATACGTGATCTTCTCCGCCCGGCTGGTGATGAAGTGTTTTTTTTTTTTTTTTTGGGCTCTTCCTGAAGCCGTAGGTGCTCCGGACCCCTACAGATCGGCGTTTCTAAGGTCCGGCTATATTCGCGCCACCACTACTGCTATCAGCTATAGCGCTTAGAAACTATCTGCTGTAACTATATACATGTTTGTAGCTGAATGACCCGGAATGGATGCTACAATAATGTCTCTTCTAGCGACAATCACTATTCTAGTGGCAAATCCCCCCCTCGAAAAAAGAAATTCAATAATTATCTTGGGCTTGCCCGCTACCGGGGATGAAAAGATATAATAATGCGTTTCGGCTTTGCCGTCTCCAATTAATTAATAATCTTTCTTGCCGCTAAGTATGTTTCAACTTCCAAATGTGGTTTATTCTCCGCAGATGATCAGAAGGTCTATAGTTTGGACATTTCCTGGTTCTCAGACTCTTGGTGTTACTAATTTCAGGTGATACATATTGAATATGAAACAGATATTTTTTGAGTCAAATATTATTGTGCCAAGATCACTCAGCCGTCAGACGTATAACGGTTACGGCAGCATGGATAGCAGAAACTTTCGAATGCATATTGGTACATGAGAGTATATTGATGTTTTTACGGAAGCTAGCCTATCAGCCCTCTGTTATGACAGTCATCCCATGTATACTGGGTTCTCAGACTCGCCCAAATTGAAGTCATGTTTATCTTTCTCGACGTTATAATCTCCATCCACAATTATATATTTTGCAGTTACTCCATGTGCCTCTGCCCCGGTTGCAAGCTTGTGGGCCGTGTCCTCGTCAGGAGCTTTGAAGAAACAAGTATTTTTCCACCATTTGGCAGAGAACCCAAATGCGATCATGCATCTTACTTGATCACTAGGGTTCGGCATGCCACAATGCCATAAAAGCAAGTCCCGAAGAACAATTGACCCTCTGGGAATGGTTGGTTGTATTGGTGACAGACCGTCTAAATATTCGGGCAAAACCTGATTAGCATTCTCATAATACTTGTCATCTCTTAGTCGATGACTTCCGGGCCACAATTGGGTGCTACCTGTCTCCGGAGAGACGTCAATCAAGGGTATGTTTGCGATTAGATAAAAGGTGTTGTTCATATAAGTGCATCTTTCATCCGAATGGACCGGCTGCTTTTTATTGCTTCTGGGCATTGCAGTATTTCCGCTGATGAAATCCCATTTTGGTTCGGGGCCAAGAATGTGTCGAACTGCGTCGAACAAAAGGCCATTTGTGTACACATCTGCAAAGAACAAATCCTTTAAGTGCAATGGTGGTGATTGCTGGACATTCTCAGTACCAAAATTTAAATGATCAGTTTCTCTCCGTATTCTCACTCCATCCTGAACCATGAATTTATTCATTTCATCCATGTGATTCGGGTCTATCAGTCCCTCAAACACTAAAACTCCGTCGTTATACATCCCCTCAACAATCAATCTCAAGTTATCAACTCCCCATTTACCACATTTTAGTTCCTCCTGGCTAGCACGGATAGTGACAATACTCATTTCAGTGTAGTCCAGCTTATCTCTTGTTTCTGGTGATGTGTCTTACTTATATTTCATCTGTGTGGGGAAGTATGTGGGGGAATGGGGTGTTTGGTTAATAAACAGGCGGGGTTGATGAAGCGTGGATCGGATAATGTAACATTCAAATTAAACTGAATATCGGAGTCCTAGATATAGCATGCCGACAATTCAATCGAATGAATAGTATAAGACGAATCTACGTGCTGCACATAGCTATTTCGTTGCTGGTACGATCAAGTTCTAGTTTCCATTGGCACTTGACGGTGCTCTATTTCCTTTGATTACTTATTCAAACTGGACCCGTTCCACACCCTCCAGCGCCAGGACAGTCTGCACCACCGCCACATTGCCCTAATACTATATTCGAGTTGCCACATCCACCAATTCCTGCCCCATTCCCGCAAGAACCGCCTGCAGAGACTGCCGAACCACAAGTTCCACGACAGCAATCCCCATACCCACTTTTAACGGTAGACATGCATGTGGGATCACTAGCATAAAATGCTGGATTGAATTCAGTTGCTCTCCAAGGGGCCATGTTGGAATTTCTTTTATAAAAACAGTCGGGAACCGCAGTTTTACATTTCTTTGCACGCCGTTGCACTCGTCTAAAGGCCAATCTATATTCCTCTTGTAATAACGAGTGAAGAATGTTGCTGTTCGTAGGTAGGTCTGGAACGGAATTATGTGTGCTGATGTGATTCTGACCATCACACCCAGTATTATATGAACCGGTCGTCGCCTCGTCATAAAACAGCTTACACCCAGTATTGTATGAACCGGTCATTGCCTCGTCATAAAACAGCTTCTTCGCAGGGGATAATGCCCGTTTGAGGTTGACTTCACGTACGGCTTGACAATACCAGCACATACATTCCGAGTACACTTCGTTAAACTTCTTCTCATAGAGTTCCATGGTCCTTGTGAAATAATTTGACAAAGTGGTATCTTTAACTTTGTCATCGTGGTCAATAAACCGTTTTGTGGTTTTGATACAATAGTTATTATAGGCATTTGGCGTCAACTGGTGAGTGTGCCATACCAAATCAACATCAAGGGTTGGAACTGCCAACAACTTTGGGTAATGATCTATCAATTGGAAAAACTTATGATATTTTTGTATCATTCGATCCACGGAACTGAAAAGAAAGGGGCTATTGATCCAATTATTATGATGCATTTTCGAAATAAAAGTTCCCTGGCGTATTACTGCACCAACCAAATCCAGGGAGAATATGGAAGAATTATCCCAATAGTGAGATAGAAATCTTCTAATATAAACTCCTTTAAAGCAAGTTTTGCTTTTTTTATTTTTTATTTTTTCAGCTTCTGCAAAGATTTCAAACGCATCTCTCAACGACTTTATTGAAGCAGGGCGCTTTCCATTAAGTATAAGTCGAATTTCCAAATCAACCGCCTTCCTCTCGAGTGCAATATATATTACAGAGTTCCGTGATGGCTTTAGGAACTTCCCTGAATAATTATTATTTAACGTGCTAGGAAGAACAACCCCATTGTCAGTATACAGAGTCCAATCCTGTCGAAACTTGCACAGTCTTAGAGAATCATGAGTAACAGATTTCCCACAGTTCATACATTCTGCGTTGAAATCCGTGCTAGTGTAAGCAAAAAAAGATACTCCAAATGCACTCCCGCAATGGAAACATTCCACAATTTTTTCATCCTTCCCATCCAAGTTGTCCCACGGCAACAATTCTTCAAAAATCATTTTATTCTTATCAGGCGCTTGATATTCAAATGTATTTGAATCTATCATGTCGTTAACCCATTGCCAGGGGAAGTGACGGTTCCAAATTCTTTCTAAAACAGCAAATCTCAAGCAGTCTTCGCCATATCTTTTTGGATTGAGCATATAGGCATGCCAAACCATAAGCAGATCTAGCGGAGGCATTTCAATCTTCTCAATTGATTTATCCCTCATCTCCTCAAACTTGAATTCTTGCGTGGGGGTATTTTTTTTCAAATATGACAGTTCGCCACGGCTCCCGGGAAGCTTCAGGTAGTCCTCAGGGTTGCGCAAAAGTATCTTTTTTTCCCACCATTTTTCAAACCGGTCAACTGCCCTTGAAACATATATTGACCACCTTCGTTCCTTTGATGTATCCATATTACCACCGCAGTTTAGTCTACTATCTCGTTCCACGCGGCACTTAAGTCGATAAATCGCTTCCAAAAGCTTTAAATGACAAACAACTTGGCTTTTAGATGGAATATCATCTTCTTTAATCCATCTGGGATTTAGCTCTAAGTGGGCGAATATGTGTTTCAAATCATATTCTGGAAATTCTTCGTTCAATATAGCTTCTTGATAGGTAGGGGGGTTTTCACTGGTTCCTTCCATTCAGAATACACTTAGATTCAAACTGGAAAGCTTTCAAGCATCTATTATATTTCATTCCAACATTAGCCGCTTAGTACTGTTCTTTATCGAATTCAGTGCGGAGGTTGTCACGTGATTTTCAATCAGTTTTTCTGAGTGGAACTAGATTTTTGACTAGATTACACTTGCCAGTATAATTTATGGCCTGAAAAAGGTTGTGCGAAAGGTATCATAATATTGCTACTTCGCAGATGTACCCATCATGTGGATCATATGTGGCTGAACCAACGACACTCCGCATCGTATCCAAAAAGGAAACTGATTCGCATACGAATAGTTGTAGGATAGAACTGGCAAAAACGTAATTGGATCATAGCAATTTGGCTAAGGAGTACATTCAATAGTAGGCGGATATTTTGGTCATTACAAATTTAAATTTAAAGTGTGGATATTAATTGCTGGCCACGGCGGAGACACCCTGTAGAAATTATACTATAATAATAATAATAATAATCAATTTACTCCTGGTTACAATACAATTAAACGAAATAGATACACCATGCATGATGATTCTGTCATTGGCCCACTCCGGACGTTACAGCATGTTAAAAATTCATATGATGGCGAACGCGCTGTAGAAATTATACTATTTGCCGCGTATCTACCGAAAACACAGATTTTCATAATATATATATATATATATATATATATATATCGTGTTAGTCGGGGTTGGGTTCAGGTGAATAGGCCATTTCCACAAATAGCTGGTTATTTTATATTGAGTTGGATTGAACTCAAATGCGGCCCCTTTGCCCCTGTTAGAAATTGCTATCCATATATAAATTTGTAGTAGGATAAAAAAATAATTATAATAATCAATTTACTCTTGAGTACATGCATCAATCCTGATAATACTAATAAATCATATTAAAGTCATATACAGGAAGTATGGCTAGTTCTAGAGAATTTCCTGTTGCTGGCAGCTCAGCATACAAAAATTTCCAATTAAATCTCGACAGAGCTGGATTTCTCTCCAATTGTGCGTATAGGAAATCTATATTTGCCTTTGAAAAAATAATAATAATAATAATAAATCATATTTAAAGTCCCATGTAAATAGGTAGTTATACAGAGAGTAGGACTAGGTTTAAACATTTGCCAATTACAGGCAGCTCGGTCAAATCAATTGGGGACGGAGCCGGATTTCCTTCTAATTGAGCGTGTAGGAAAACCATTTTGCCTTTGAAAAAACAACTCAAGAGTCTCAAAACATAAATACTGCCTCTGAGCAACTGAGAATCTTCTCACAATAGTTATATCAATCATTATTCTTATCTCATAACTATTTCCCCCACAAATACTAACTTATAAGACAGTTTTGTTATAACAAATTTTGCGGCACTGCCACTTTTTGCACTGCCACCACCGCCATTTTGCCTCTCTCATATACGTAATTCAAAGGCGATTTCTCATACAAGACTTCGTGGCCAAGCTGGTTAAGGCGTGCGACTGTTAATCGCAAGATCGAGAGTTCAATCCTCTCCGAGGTCGAATTTTTTGAAAATATCACTTTTTAAACTTTGCGCGCAAATTTTAAATTATACGCGCATTTTCACGTGATCCATGCATATATATGCATATGCGCATGCATTAATTAATTCATATATATATATATATATATCCACGTGCGGCTCAGATCTAGACCCTGCGCATGCAAGGGCAGTTAGCGCCCGTTTAACATTGGAATTTTTATTTTGTACAAACTTGGTGGAAATCAAAATTTCTAATAAATTAAAGTACTAGGACTGTTATATAAGCTATGTAATTTGCCACGTAATTGGAAAATTAGAGGTAGCAATGTATATCCTTATATATGCAGTTGCAGATGCATATATCTAGAGCCAGCGCTGCCTAACGTTCGGCAACGGCGCCGCCGCACCGAATTATAAATGCTCGGGCCGGGGATGACTCGAGAACCGCAAATTAATAATCATGACTGTACAGGTGCACCATATTTATTGACCAATTATACTGCTTACAGTGTTCTGCGGTTGCTAACATGTATTTACTTAAATATTAACAAATATTTTAATTGTAGTAATGGTTGACTTTATTGGAAGCTAAAATATACCTGTGATTGCTAAAATAGCCGAGGTCCACTAGTACATAGGAATTAGGTGTACTTGGGTACGTAATCAAAAATTAAACCAACGACATAGAGAAACTTAATTGGCATTCCCGGGGGGCAAGCTAATTGATCCGAGCTAGCTTGCTAAATGGATGGAAAAAGCCGTTAACTTTTGGCTCAACATGATGTGACAAAAGATGGTGGTGGTAGGCAGTATTGATCAATGCAAAGAAATAAAAATAAAATAAATGACAATGGCTCTTTTATATATATATATATATATATTTATGTATATAAGGAGGTCTATACTCGATCCAATAGATGACCCATGCGATCGATTTTGGTCTGTAAATACAATTCCACCTCTCGACTCTTAAAGCCGCCTTTGTCTTGCCATGAAAGAGGGACCATTGGCACCCTTTGGGTTACTTTGACCTCTTTGTGCTTTCCTTCGACTGCACTGATCTTATCTGGATTGTTTGTTAAGAGTCGGATTCTAGTCTGGCCGAGATCAGTCAGAATGGCAGTAGCCAAGCCGAACGATCTGGCATCTGCAGGGTGTCGAAGCATTAGATTAGCCGTAACAGTATCAGCTCCGAGATCTTGTAAATTATAGGCCTTCAATTTTTCACCAAGGCCAATCCCCCGACCCTCTTGACGTAAATAGACAATTACGCCTTTGCCTTCTTTAGCCATGAGTCTTGCAGCTTCATCTAGTTGTTCTCCACAGTCACAACGGGCCGACCATGCGGTCTCACCAGTGTAGCATTCAGAGTGTATTCGAACAAGAGTATCATCGTCTGAGCTGTGTTCCTTTACTTCATTATCATCATCGTTAGTAGCAGTGTTCTCAATATAAGAGACCGTTCTGCCCGGGTAGAGTTTTCCATCATATGCTCCTCGGGTCATTCGGTCTTGTTCCGTTTCGCCTGGGCGGGGTTCAAACAGAGTCTTTGATTTGATATCTTGGCCAAATACAATTGCCAGGTGTTCCTTGTCATCGACGTCATTCTTATACAGATGGAGGAAAATTTCAGCTCCGGTAGTGGTTGGAATTCTTGCTCTTGATTCGCAGAAAACGTTGGGAAGTTCTGGAAGCCCTTTGATTGTTGGTGCTGCAGTGTCCGAAAGAACCTCTGTTGACAGCTTCTGAGGATCCGGTGTGACAGCAGGAGATATGAAACTCATGTTATTGAACATGGTGGTATCAGGCGTGGAAGGAGGTGGAGCTTTTTGCGTTGACATTTCGTTCTGATGCTGGGGATAAGTACGCTGGGAAGTTGGTGATCTGAAAGGTGTAGTGGTGGGATCGACAGCCACCCCAGAAGGTGGCGGCGGTCGAGAAAAAGTATCAACGAGGTCACTGAGGCAGATTGGCACGGGCGCCTGTAGTCGTTGCATTTTTTTTCTCTCTCTCTCTTCGTTTCTTCTCTATTATTATTATTCAACTCTGAGTAGGAGGAAAAGAAAAATAAGTTTGAGAGTTCATATATAGAAATGTTCTGAGCAACGACTGATTTGAGTGTCGTATTAATTCTATAAGCTTTTGAGCCTGTTTAAATAGATCATCCTTTGTCGGTCATTTTGCAACGCCTCTTTTACCGTTCTGGTTAGTAGAATGTGAAAAGGATTATCTTGTAAATCACCTCGTAGGTGGTTCTTGCAGGGTTTTACCGTGAGGGTAGGGGCTGTATCAACGACCAATAACGAATTAGGATAGAATATACTCAACACGGATGTGAGAGTGGATTGTTAACCACCGTATGGTGATCTCGATTAAACTCTCCGTTTCGTTGATTGACTATTTGATTATTTTTTTTTTTTTTTTTTTTTTTTCTTTTTTGCTGAATTCAGTGACACAGCCCATAGGATGAAAAGGTTATATGACTAAACTCTATGAGCATGGCTTAGTTTTGCCTAGCGCATAGATTGACCTTGTGGTTGGAAAAACGAGTTTGATTCTGGCTGATTTTTTAATTTTGCACGATTTCATATCGAGTATAACTGATGAGCTCTTTAAATGTGACGATGGAGAAGTGTTTTGATCAGCCAAAGGTTTGTCTCCGTTATCGATTCAATTTGGGAGTTCAGTTTCTGTTTACTCGGGGAGCCTGGTACATGGTTGAAAAGCATTGAAGTCTGTTGGGCATTCTCTTCGTAAATATCTGGAATTTCGACTTTAGAAGTCCATCACCATAATAGAGCTTCTGTAATATTTTGCCACAATAGGTCAAACGAGATAGCTGATTATGGTCGGTCATGGCAACCTGTCATAACTACTGTACCTGGCTCTTGCAGCAACTGTTTTCTGAGTTTTTTATTGATAAGTCCGCCATTCATGGTTGTGTTTTTCTGAAAGCTTGATGTACAGGTAAGTTTTGGGTAGCTATACACTTATTATATCAATAAGAAATATGACTCCTGCATTTGTGCTAACTATAGTTTTCCGATGGTAATTGGAGCTTATTGACATTAAGAAGTACTGTTTTTCGAAAATCCACTTGACGGCTGTTTTGACGGTTTCATCAACACAACTTTCTGGGAAGGAAACAGCTGTCGTACCTTCTCCAATTTCAGATAGAGTGTTGGTCATAGCTCTTTTAAAACGTTGACCAATGTTAATGGGGAAACGATAATGTTTTTTCCGATTTCCAGATGAACATTTAGATTAGATGGTGTTTTAATAATTGAAAACGGGGTCTACGGTAAATGAACGTGAAATGGCTTCTACCATTATTATTCGAGGGAAGAGAATCAAGTCAATCCAACCAATTCAAAAGAACAGGAATAATTGTATCAGTGGGGGACAAAAGTGGAATCTACCATACGGTCATTGTATCCCATCTCGAAATCAGCAGGAAATGGTACAGGTTTTTACAAGTCTAGCTTGAAGTTATGCGAGTCCTTTTCAACCCACGTATAAATAGCCAGCTGAATATACTATAATAATTAAAATCAAATCATGCAATTGCAAATATTAGATATGATCACTCTCACATTTATTAGAATCATCATAAAGTATCCAGAGTTAAAGAAACCACAAGTCTTAACTATGTGTCGGCGTCCGTATAAGTCCATTTTCCAACACTCCAAACTGCGACTCACTAAAGCTTTCCGAGAATATAAATATTACAAACGATTCAGTTTCTAATCAAACTATTGTACCAGACGAAAAGAAAAAAAAAAAAAAAAATTGAAAATGTTACGCATAAATCAACTTTCAACTTCCAGATATACTCTAATCACTCCACGAGCCGCATCACGATAAGAACAACAACCCACACACCATGCTAACAAAGATGTCTCCGCCTCCACCAAGATTGGCTACTGCTCGATGGATATTCATGGGAGCCAGTGTCGGCGTGATCGGATACATGTCTTATCAAAGACGCCAAAGGTTTGTCACCAAACAAGAGGCCGGCAACAGGAGAAATAGGATCCATATGCCGGTTAGACAGGAAAGCGAATTTCTGCCTCTAGTAACACTGCAGCCACCGCTATTGGCCAATTTCACTATCAGAAATGATCCCAAGTCCAATCTTCTTACAGGTGCACTCTATCGCATTGTGACGGATGAAACCGACAAGTTGGTCTCGGTAGTGGACGTAGAGGCCGATGAGCCAGGTGTCCAGGAGCTTGTAGATAGATATGTCGTCACATCCATTCCTTCGATTGTAGCAATGAAAGGAGGATTTGTTAGAGGGACCTATGACATGAAGGATAAGAAGGAGGTGGATTGGTTAGAGTTAAAAGAATGGATCGAGTCGGTGGCAGAAGATCGGAAGTGAACATAGCCACTCGATAAATCGTAAAGTAAGAGGCTATAATTTATACTACTATATGAACCAATTTGCGGCATATTTGTGCTTTCTTTAGACTATGCGTTCCCTATATCCGGGTCTGTGGCAAGAAGGGGACAACAGGTTCACCAGAACGTCTTCCAAGCTATCTAAGTCAGCTGGATCAAAGCAATTACTATAGTAATACCATTAACCAGGATCACCCTTTAATAAACCCTGAAAATTATTCTGGACCTTATTTTCATTTGTTTTAGGGGGTTTGTAGTAATTCGATTCCCCAAACTCATATGGGGCCCATTGTGTATTTAAAGCACTTTATTAACACGTCCAAGGTAATAAATAGCTAAAAATTAATCACCGACAAAACCAAATAACTTGTACTATCATGAATTCTGAAGAACTTTGAAATAAAATCCGTCGGGCGCACGAACCTTTAAAAAGGGAACGGAGGAAAAGTCGGACCGGTGAAATTTGGAAACTTCACTTTCGCGATGGGATTATTCAGTTCAGAGCAGCCAAAGCCTGATATGACGAAAAAGTCGTCAAGAAAGGTATGCTGGGAAGCTAGAGACAATTTCTTTGCTTGCCTGGATAAGAACAACATTCAGGATGCCAAAAAGAATGCCAAGGAGGCCAGTTCCAAGTGCGGTGCAGAGGAAAAAGTGTTCGAGAAGGATTGCATTGCCAGTTGGGTAGACTATTTCAAAGAGAAAAGAGTATACGACATTGAGAAGGAGAAGCAATTGAAATTGCTTGAAGAAAAGGGTGCAATCAAGTTGGATACCACCACTACTTTTAAATAATCTTGTACATTTATTGAATCATCACTACTCTCGAGCTCGATCTGCCTGAAAAATTCCGTCCTATGTTCTATGGTTAATATAGTTATTCTATCGGATCTCATGAGAACCCCTCTTGCAACTTTCTGACGTAGAAAAGAACTTTTGTTTGTACATATATTTATCATCACTACTCGAGCAAAATCCATCTTTGACAGTGCAGACAGCTGAAACAATCAAATCAATTCACTTGCCATTTTTGCAACTGTCTATCGTAGAAACTACAGGTATATGCACTATCATTGATCCAATCGCCTCCATACACCATGCTCTCATGACCCTCCGTCATGGTTTCTACAACTTCAACAAATGTGTCGGTTGGTTTGAGAATCCTGGCACCCCCATACATACAACATGCTAACAAACGGTCCCCTCGAGAATTAGGCAATAATCTCCACACGCCGCCACCAAGGTTCAAATCATCTTTTGCCCTAGGGATCAAATAGGATTGTAGTTGGTCGTCATATGTTCTTAGATCTATTGATCTTAGAGTGTCGTCATATCCACCAGTCAAAAGACTAAACGGATCATTTGGTTTCCAAGCATCAGAAGAGGGTAGAATAGCGGTCACTCCAGCATCATGAAGCCGTCTGTTCCAAATTGTGTCCTCAATCGTTCGTATATCGTGGGCAATGAGGCAACTGTCATCACCACCGGTAAATATAACGTTATTCAAGGAATGCGAGCCGAAACTAGAGATCCATGCCTCTAGAGAATGCGCAGGTTTGACATTAAGTAGTGTGAGACCATCATTTTCAAATTTCACCAGGGATATTTCTCCACTAGTCAATGTTGCGCAAATGTAATCGGCAGAAATCGACAGTGACGAGACCAGCGTTTCTTTGTCATAAAACTGATACTCATGAATCACCGTCACATCAGTACCTTGTATTTTCCATAATATGATGCTGCCAGTCGATTGGCCAGTGAGAAAGAGATCTGGGCGTCCAGGATGTATTTTTAAATCCAGAATGGAAGATTCTGTAGATGCACTGGATACGAGGTTTCTAAATCGAATAAAAAATATATGTCTATTAGTACATTTCTGCCATAAAACTCTTGTTACATACAATTCTTGATCGTAAATATCTACGCTTCCGTATCTGCTCCTACTGGCTTCATCCAATTTGTACGTTCCAACTAGGAGAAATCCATCCGGATGACTCTGAACCACGCACGGTGGTAAGCTGGTTGTGGCTTTGGCTAAATTTTGGGCATGATCCACGGGCATAATTGGAGATTCCTTGGAGCTTGTGTTACTTCGGAGAAGAGAGAAGCAAAAAAAAAAAAAAATAATAATACCGCCCAAAAAAAAAAACGGACGGTCCGACGGCATCCCCAAGGATCATTTCAAGCCCCACAACTGATAAATTATTACATATAAAAGCAATATCATTCGCCACTTTTATCGTTCAAAAATAATGTTTAGAAGGGTATTAACGCATAGTATAAGGAAAAGAGCATATTCCTCGTTGACTAATACAAATGCTGTGAATTCTGCGGAGCGTTGGCAAAGTATTCGTACAGCAAAGCCTTTCTCCGAGTTCCTCACGGACACATTCAACAGACAACACAACTACTTGAGAATATCTATTACAGAAAGGTGTAACTTGAGATGTCTCTATTGCATGCCAGAGGAGGGAGTAGAGTTATCACCTTCTGAAAAGCTACTGAGTACTGACGAGATCGTGAAGTTGGCCAAGTTGTTTGTGTCGCAAGGAGTGACCAAGATCCGATTAACGGGAGGTGAGCCCACTGTCCGAAAAGATTTTATGGATTTATTTAAACAGTTGGGTGAAATTCCTGGCTTAGAAGAGCTGTGCATTACAAGCAACGGAATTGCATTACCGAGAAAACTTCCATTGCTCAAAGAATATGGACTGACTGGTCTGAATCTGAGTTTGGATACTCTTGTTGACGGCAAATTCACGATAATGACCCGAAGAAAGGGGCTTTCTCAGGTGCTCAAATGCTTAGATACAGCTTTGGACGTTGGGATCCCATCTGTCAAGGTCAACACGGTAGTAATGAAGGGACAAAACGAGGACGAGATTTTGGACTTTATTGATCTTACACGAGATAAGCCAATTGAAGTCCGGTTCATTGAATACATGCCCTTTGACGGAAATAAGTGGAGTCAGCAGAAGATGTTTTCGTACAAGGAAATCTTGGACACGATCAAGACGAGATATCCAATTGAACGAATTCCTGAGAAAAACGGTGATACTGCCAAAGTGTTTCAAATCCCCGGTCACCAAGGGAAGTTTGGTGCCATCACTTCTATGACTTCAAATTTCTGTTCCACTTGCACGAGGTTACGAATTACCTGCGACGGGAACCTTAAAGTGTGCCTATTCGGCAACGCTGAAGTTTCCCTCAAGGACATGCTTAGACAAAACGCCTCTGACGACCAGTTGCTGTCAGTCATTGGCCAAGCTGTAAAGAACAAAAAGGCCAAACATGCTGGTATTGGTCAGTTGGAAAATATGAAGAATAGACCTATGATCTTGATTGGTGGGTTAGTATCTGAAAACAAGTACAGGAATCGTTTGATTACAACTAACAACTTCTTATTAGATAAATTTAGATCAGCTTTTAGATCAGCGGGATCTACTATGCTCACACGGCCAAAATTTGCAATTGGTCGTTTTCCTCGCAACATGTTAGCAGTAGCATCCTACTCGACATTTACACATGTGGACGCCGATGGCCAAGCTCAGATGGTGGACGTGTCTGATAAAAAGGTGACCAAAAGAAGCTCTACAGCCATTGGAGAAATCAAATTCTCTAACCCCACCGTCACTAAACTAATCGAATCCAATTCCATGAAAAAGGGCGACGTTCTCGGTGTGTCTAGAATCGCCGGAATAATGGCTGTAAAATCAACGCCAAACATCATTCCGCTCTGTCACCCGATAATGATCACCAAGATCAACAATAATGTGCACATCAAGGATGACACTACTGTCCAAGTAGCGACGACAGTTCAATGTGACGGCAAAACAGGCGTAGAGATGGAAGCAATTACCGGGGCCACGGCTACACTGTTAACTGTCTACGACATGTGCAAGGCTGTTGATAAACATATGGTCATATCTCAAGTATATGTCCAAGAAAAGAAAGGCGGAAAGGCTGACTTCACCTGGAACACTCGGGAGGAGACAAAGCTGAAAAACTAATTCTGTCTTATTATTTTTTGAGTGCATAATTCCGGAGAAACATCTCTTTGTGGCACGGGCAGCAACCCAAGCTCCGCCTCTATAGACCTCGTGGTCGCCTAATAATAGGTTAGTCAAAATTTAATATCGTTATATAGCGTATATTCATTATTGACATTTTCCCCCAGTGCAAACCAGCTGAGCTTGAACATTGTGTGTGTGTTTAACACGATAAACTTGAAAAATAAGTTTAACGGTCAAAAATCTTATTTTTGGGGTGGTGATGTAATCATGCATGTCTCACATCGAGAGATTACCCGAGATGGCGAACAATCCTGCGGGAAAATGCCGCTTTTAGAAAATTCATGTAGATCATCGGGGAGGCTTGTTTCTGGCGAACCGGTTTTGAGGATCTTCTCGATTTGCCCTGAATATAAATATCAAATTTGTCGCCATAATTATCCTCCATTTTTTCTCACTCTTCCATCAATGAGATTTAATACCTATAACTTTGCATTGTTCACTTTGGCCACAGCGACAGTCGCTCAGGCTGAGGAACAGCTTCCAGCGGGAGTGGCCAAGTTTGATATTCGTGGGAAAAGAAGTAAAGATCCGATAAATCCGAGATACAATCAACCTGGTCGTTATGGCTCATTGCTGAAAAGAGATGACACTTTAGTGTCGAATCTTGATAATCGATTCACACATTATTCGATAGAGATTGAGATTGGTTCTCCGGGGCAAAAGCAACATGTCATTATTGATACTGGATCGAGCGATTTATGGGTAATCGATCAGAGTAACCCCTTCTGTGCCAAAACCAGTAGACAGAAGGCGCTGGCTGAAATGGGCGAACAATTCATCATTTGCGATGGTAATGATGCTAGCACCTTTGACACTTCAAAATCCTCTTCGTTCAAAGATTCCAAACAAGACTTTTTCATTTCCTATGGCGATTTTTCATTTGCTGAGGGAACCTTCGGCACTGATAATATCAAAATTGGCGATAGCACTGTTAAAGATGCTACATTTGCTGTGGCTACAAAGGCCAACTCTACAAACGGAGTTTTCGGTATTGGATACAAGGACTTTGAATCGGTTGTTGTCGGAAGCGGCGGCCAGTTTGACACTTCCAAAGCATATGACAATATACCGGTGCTTCTTAAGAAACAGGGAATTACCAAAAGTGTATCATATTCGTTATGGTTGAACGACCCAGATTCTCAAGAAGGCAATATTTTGTTCGGCGGTGTTGACCATAAGAAGTATCAGGGTGATTTACAGAAAGTTCCGATTGTCAGCAACTTTGAAGGAATTGACGTCCCACTAGAGTTGACCATCGTTTTGAGTAGTTTGAGTATTCAACCTGATTCAAATTCGAAGGATGCTGTTACTGTCATGTCCAACAATGTTCCGGCTCTTTTGGACTCCGGAACTACCGCTACTTTATTACCATTCTCTCTCATTGAGGCAATTGCCAAGTCTCTTGGGGCGCGATATGATCCTGAAGTTGGCAGTTTCCTTCGAGAATGCCCATCCAGCAGTGAAAAGGGCTCGTTTGAATTCAACTTTTCTGGAGTCAAAATCCAAGTTCCATTTTCTGAAATGATTCTTCCAGTTAGATCCATGGATGGCCAAAAATTGACATTTGAGGATGGTCAAGATGCCTGCCAATTAGTCATGCAACCTGCCTCTGACACGATTATTTTGGGTGATTCCTTCTTACGTTCCGCCTATGTCGTTTACGATTTGGACAATAACGAGGTAGCCCTCGCGCCAGTGAAATTCAACCAATCCGATTCTAACGTTGAGGCCATCGATTCTGAGATCCCCAATGCTAAGAAAGCCCCAGATTACAGCAGCACAAAATTTGCAACCAGTATTAGTGTGAACACTGACATCTCCTTCACAGCGGCGAGTGGTAAACCAACCGGTAGTGGCAGATTGAAGGAAACTACAAACCTCCCAATTGGAGGCGGTATTATTCCAACTGGTGCCAAAGGTTCCGCTACTCCACAATCTTCGTCTTCTACTTCTTCATCAACCACTACTACGTCATCTTCTAAATCCCTAGCAGTCTTTAATATTGTTCCTGTCAGCTTCCTCGCATTGGTTCTTGCATTCTCTGCTGTATTTGTCATGTAAAGTTTGTATTTTAATAATGATAACTTATTTTTCTCTAAACTAGCTTCGGGCGGTTTTTCATCCATCTCGAAAGTCTCGACTTGACCCCATCCGCTGCCGGACATAATTTCCCGTTAAAATTGTGCCGCGTGCGGCGCCGGGATCCAGTGTGGGGAATTAATCATACATGCCCCACAATTGTCGGATCGTGATAAATTAACTGCGGCTTTCAATCGAGCTGAGTGATGAAAGAGTTCGGGATTGAGGGAATGGAACTCGGATAATTGTTTGAAGAAGTTGCGGCTTGATAAATATAAAAGGAGCAATGGTGCTCAATTGGAATAAATAATATCAATTTGAATTCGAATTGAAAATATTACTACTATAATTACTACTTTCCTCTTACTCTTTTTCTCCATTGAAACAATCAATTAGCCAAAAATGAAGGTTTTACTTGTTTTATACGATGCTGGCTCCCACGCTTCCGATGAAGCAAGGCTCCTTGGATGCACCGAGAATGAACTTGGAATTCGAAAGTGGCTCGAGGATCAGGGCCATACTTTGGTCACTACTTCCAGCAAGGAAGGAGCTGATTCTGTCCTTGACAGGGAAATTGTTGACGCTGACATTGTAATCACTACTCCATTCCATCCAGGTTACATCAACAGGGAAAGAATCGAAAAGGCTAAGAAGTTGAAGCTTTGTGTTACTGCGGGTGTCGGTTCTGACCACGTTGATCTTGACGCTGCCAATGAACACAAGATCACCGTGGCTGAAGTCACTGGATCCAATGTGGTATCTGTTGCTGAGCATGCTGTCATGACCATTTTGGTCTTGGTCAAGAACTTCGTTCCGGCCCATAACCAAATTGTCCAAGGCCAATGGGATGTCGCCGGTGTTGCCAAGGACTCGTTCGACCTTGAGAACAAGATTGTTGCTACCGTTGGTATCGGTAGAATTGGCCAAAGAATCTTGCACCGATTGAAGCCATTTGGTGTCAAGGAAATGTTATACTACGACTACCAATCCTTGCCCGCTGACGTTGAGAAGGAACTTGGTGCCAGAAGAGTTGAAAGTCTTGAAGAAATGGTTGCCCAAGCTGATGTTGTGACCATCAATTGTCCATTACACGAGTCCACCAAGGGACTCTTTAACAAGGATCTTATTTCTAAGATGAAAAAGGGAGCTTGGTTAGTCAACACTGCCAGAGGTGCCATTTGTGTTAAGGAGGATGTTGCTGCTGCTCTCAAGTCTGGTCAATTGAGAGGATATGGTGGTGACGTCTGGGACATGCAACCAGCTACAAAGAACCACCCATGGAGATCCATGGCTAACAAATATGGTGGAGGAAATGCCATGACCCCTCACATGTCTGGTACTTGTTTGGATGCGCAAAGCAGATATGCCGAGGGCACCAAGAACATTTTGGACTCATTCTTCTCCGGCAGACACGATTATCGCCCACAAGATCTTATTGTCATTGATGGACACTATGCAACCAGGGCTTATGGTCAAAGATAGTTCTTGTCACAAGTGCAAATTGCGTTTATGTACATATATTGATTATTGGCACAAATTGAATTGTAAATTATGTTGATTTCTTTGTTTTTTTCATGTCATTATGTATATAAATAAGATTCAGCCTTGTTTGCCATAATAATATACCATACATGATAGGGCCAGCAAATAAGTATCGTTTCTAAGATATTCAGATATGTATTCAGATCCTCGGAAATTGCACATGCAAAAAAGTAAAGTTACCCAAAGCGAGATTGCTTTGGTAGGTTCAACTAAATTTTTTCTTTTTTTTTTTCAAACAGGTCAGGGGTTGAATTACAAAAATCTTGCAAAACTGATCACTTCCTTCTACAGGCTAATAACCAATAGTGTTTATCCACACCGTCGTGGCAGCACTCAACAATCTCATATCAGTTTGTACAGATATATAAATTATATATAACATTTAACCGAAACACAAAAATATCGTGCGGCGCAACAACACTGGAATCTTAGTCATCAGGGCGATGAGTGCTTAGTCAGAAAGTAAACAAATCACCAAATTCAAACGAAAGAGTACTTACCAAAACATTTACACAGGGGAAAACTCGTAAATAAACATAAACATGGCAGTAAGGAGACCAAAAACGAATAAACACGAGATTTGACGTGGACTAATAGATTTTCACAGGCATCACAAAATACCAAAGCATATAAGGACGCGTTTGCCTTATTTGACAAGAAGGGAACAGGACGTATTCCAGCTGAAGCACTCGGAGACCTTTTGAGAGCTGTGGGCCAAAATCCTACATTAGCTGAGATTGATGATTTAGAGCGAACAGTTTCTGGCGATTGTAAGTTGGGATTCTAGCTCAAAGTAGCGGACCAGAAAAGAAGGAGACAGAAATATCTAATCATGGGAAAATGTTTAGTTGATTTTGACACCTTCGTCAAGATTGTGAGTCGTCCTGACGGATTCCGTTCGTTAGGCGAACCAGAAGACTATGTTAGAGGGTTCCAAGTGTTTGATAAGGATCAAACTGGCTTCATCGGCGTGGGTGAATTGAGATATAGTAAGTTTTGGAGTGAAAATCTGTTGAAATAATCATAAAAACCAGATAACTAACCAGACATCAAACATTAGTTCTCACCTCTCTCGGTGAAAAGCTCACTGACTCTGAAGTTGATGAATTATTGAAGGGTGTTAACGTCACCAGAGACGGTAATGTTAACTATACTGAATTTGTAAAGAGTATTTTGGCTCAGTAATTTATAAATTAATGATAACTGGTTTTTAAGGGAGTGTATGGAGGAGGGTATTCGTAATACTTAAGCGTTATTTTTTTTTTTTTTTTTTTTCTCTCGGGAAGCGTTTTATGAGAGAATAGGAAGGAAGTTTCCTACAACCATCATGGGGATCCCAAATACATCTCGTTTCAGGGTCCACATTGAAGAGGTTTTGAGTCGTTGGCCGTTCGGGGTAAGAAGAGTGCATTCGGCCATCATGGTGGCTCGCGAATCACCAAATGCAATATCCGAAAACATTTGGAAATATTCCAGAACCGAATCATCATCCATGAGCTCAATAATAAAAGTTCGCTGACCTAATAATCTCTGCTTGGACCAACCGGTCAGGATGCAAAACTCTTTCCCGACGGCTGTGATTTGACCGGTTCGTCTCCAAATGATTGTAGGGGTACCGGAATAAGAAATGAACTTTTCATACTCCAGAAGGGTTCGTTGGAAGCATTGCTCCATAAAAATCAGATCGTCTTCTTGTAGGGTGTTAGTACAGGCAATGAAGGATGGCCGATAACTGGCCATGTATTTGGCCATCTTCAATAATTGGTCCTTGTCAAAACGGGACCGCAGATATGCAATAAGGGCATGATACGCAGGTGTGTAGCTGTATGGTTTTCTAATTTTTGAATAAATATCACCTGGCTCTTTTAAGGTTCTCCAATCTTCAGCTTGCGAACTTGTTGGCGCAATATCCGCCAGCACGCCCTGGCGATTAGGCAAACGTTCGACTGGTTGAGGGTCGTAATCTGTGATAGCAAAGGAGATTGGTCTTTTTGGTTTTGGCGAATCCCCCGCTGGACCAAGCCAGTCGGTAGTATTGTTAAAGGAAGATGTATATGCATTTTCATCCACAGATGATAAGACGTCAATCAGATTCTTGTCATCTGTAGTGCCGCCCAAGGTGAAATGGTTCAGAATACTGGATTGGTATACAGTTCCGCCAAAATTGGAATTTGGTGAATCCGACGATTCGCTGTGGCCGCCGGGAGAATGGCCCGGATTCTGCACATCCTGCAGGGACACACCACCTGTAGTTGCAGCAGTGCCATGGAGTATGTTGCTCAAGATGCGATATTCACTGTTAATGGCAGTGGACTGGAAATGGTGATGATGGTGCGGAGGTCTAGTGGTGCCATCATTTGCGGACAGTGACTGCACTGCAGCTGGCATGCCCGAACCATTGGCGACGACAGACCCATTCGATGATAGCGACGATATTGACGAGTTTCTTCTGTTATCCCCCGGCGTCGTCGTGGTGTAATAAGACGGCTGCGACAAGGCTGTATCGCTAATGGTCGAAGGATGTCGGAATGTGCCAGCAGGACTCTGACCTGGTTCGGTTTTGGGGACGACAGTAGCAGCCACTGAAGAAGCCGCTGAACTCTTGGACGACGAGCGTCGTGAGCCGGCCGTAGCTGAGGTGGCCGTGGGCGTCAATGAATCCGGAACGTCTTGAAGATATTTTGCCTTCTTCCTAGTCCCATCACGACAAGTATCAGCCAGTCCACGCTGAACACATCTTTCGCAGGGCCGGTTATTATCGCACGTTAAATGAGTCCTCTGACAATGCACACAGGCCCTATTGGCTTTCCTTCTTTTCGGTTTGCCAGTCCTAGGCTATCGGCCACCGACCGGTTAGTTCCGTCATCACGATAAATAGTTATCTAACAAATTTCGACACTTACACTTATAACAACTCCCGGAGGATATTGTGATTCCTGCTGTTTTATCTTGGACACGGCATCTTTAGCGGCCGGTAATTGATGGGCCCCAGCAGTCGGAGGTTGCATCCTTGGTATTATCTTTTTTGTGGGGTTCCGTGCAATATTCGGGAAAGGTCGGGCTTTTATGGGATCCCAAGAAAAAAAGGCGGGGAAACGGAGACGAAAATAAGTCGGAACCGTGCAAAAAGCTTGCCCGCCGGTCCTCGGCATGCCGGTCGGATTTCACCTTTGTCACTATCCTTCACATGTACCATATGCGATGACCTACTCCAGGGAAATAAAACCGGGTTAGGGCGATCTAGACTTCGTGGGGTGGCCAAGTTTATAGCCCTCGGCTGTTTCCGTTGGAAACTGTAAATAATTGAGCAAGTAATTAGTTAGTGGGTCACCAAAAGGGCTGACTGTGTAGCAGCTACTCAGTCTTCGTCGCCGTCGTCGTCTTTGCCCGGTTCTAGGCCGAGACATGATTCCCCGTGAAGAATGATGTTGCCTCGCCTAGATTCCAAGAGCCGAACAATTCTATGATATTCATGCCGTATATTATAATATCGGTAATAAATCCCTTCTGATCCTTATTCGGAGAAATTTTCCCGGAGAAATTTGTCCCGAATAATATCATGATGCTCTTTCCCATGATTCAATTCTCCCCAATTATTCTGATTATTGTCGAGTGCTAGTTTAACCCCAAAAACCAACCGCAACAACAACAGCCGCTAATTCAGACCGCACTCTTACGGCACTTTTTATTTTGCCGCATCATTGACTCATTCTCCGGAGATTTTTTTTTTATTTTCTTAATTTTTTTTTTTTTTGTGGTTACCTAATTAATTCTGGATTTCCCCTGGCCGCACCGCTCTCTGGACCTTTTTGTCGAATCAGTTATATGATTCCTCGACGGATTTGGCTTGAACGCGTTTTTCTTTGACGCGTGTGCGGCGGGTAAATCAATTTTTTTTTTTTTTTTTCTCCGAGTGTGTGTGTGACAGAATGTAAGGAGTAGTGTGAAAAATTGAAGTGTCGAATAATACCCAAACACAAAACCTTAAGAGAGAACAATGTCAATTGAAGCCCTGAAAGACGCATTCAACAAGACCTTGACTATTGGCGACAAGCCAGAGGTAAGTAAAAATGATATAGTTATAGAGGAGAGAGAAGAGAGGTGTGTTTTCGATGCTAACTTTTCGGGCAAAAACTGTAGTCAAACAGCACATTAATCAGCGAATTCGAAAGTAAACAACCAGAATTGACTGATTTGCAAAAAGCTGAACAACACCAATGGTTGACTATCTCCAGCAGATTCCCAGATACTATTGAACAACTCAATGATGGTTTGAAGGAAAGAACCACTCTTTGCAACACTGCCGAATTGACTCTTGCCGACGCCGTTGTCTTCGGTAGAATCCTCGGTGAAGTCAAGACCTGGGATGTGGAAAAGGTCAAGAGCCTTAGACACATTGTCAGATGGGTCGACTTTGTTCAAAACACTCTTAACATTCCAAAGGAAGACAGAGTTGCCGTTGACGTGAACTTGGAAGCTCCAAGAGAAATCAAGGCTAAGCCAGAAAAGAAGAAGAAGGAGCAAGCTCCAAAGGGTGAAGAAGCTTCCAAGCCAGCCGAAAAGGCCGAGGTGGACGAAAAGAAGCTTAAGGAAGAAAAGAAGGAAAAGAAGGAAAAGAAGAAGAAGGAAAAGAAGCCACAACCACCTAAGGAAGAAGTTGTCATTACCCCTGGAATGATTGATCTTAGAGTTGGACACATTGAAAAGGCCATTAGACACCCAGACGCCGACAGTTTGTACGTTTCCACAATCCACATGGGTGATGAAGATGGCCCAAGAAAGGTCTGCAGTGGTTTGGTCAAGTATGTCCCACTTGAAGACATGCAAGACCGCTTGGTCGTTGTCGTTGCAAACTTGAAGCCTGTCAACATGAGAGGTATCAAGTCTTGTGCCATGGTCTTGTGTGCCAGTAATGACGACACTGTTGAGTTCGTCAACCCACCAGCTGGCGCTAAGGCTGGTGACAAAATCTTCTTTGAAGGCTACGATCTTGAGCCAGAAAAGCAATTGAACCCAAAGAAGAAGATCTGGGAAACTGTCCAACCCCACTTCACCACTGATGAAAGCCTTAACGTTCTTTATAAGAAGGAAGGTGAGCCAGACCGCAAGTTGGTCAACAAGGCTGGCGAGCTTTGTAAGGTCTCCACTCTTGTTAATGCCCAAGTTAGATAAGTTGTTATGTATGTAATCCTGAATACCATTGTGTTTTGTATATTTCCAATTGTTTATTCTTCTTCTTCTCGGGTGGGGGCTCTTTTAACTGTGTTACAAAGAACACTGCGGAAATTGTGATGTATGGCCCTTTATGGCGAAGTGAATATATAAATAATTTTCAAACAAACGCGAGAATGGGCTATTTTCTATATATATTAAGGGCTTTTGAAAAGCTTGGCTTAGACGCCAAAAAAGAAAGGGAAGCCGCATCACCGCTTTTTTTACCCTTGTAATTTTGAAATTTAATCAACTCCCAATAAAAAGCTGCGAGTTTGTCAGACACATTTTTGAAACGGAGAAATGAAGCTAATACGAAAAGCGATAGCAAAGGACAAGTCTGGGGAAATCACACTATGTCCACAGGACTCGGAAGACATGTGGCATGCCTATAATTTGATTCATGAAGGCGATGAAATTGAAGCCTGGACTCACCGAAAGGTGACCAAAATGACAAAGGATGGACCCGTCAAAGGCTCGTCTGAACGCAAATTGTTGAAGTTAAAGCTGCGAGTTGAAAGCATAGATTTTGAGCCTGCTGATTGCGACTTGAGAATCAAAGGTAAAGTGATTGAGGACCATGAGGAAGTTTCGGCAGGGACATACCACACCTTTTCATTGGACTTGAATAGAAATTTCAAATTGTACAAACAGGAATGGGATCTGGTATCATTAGAAGTCGTTGAACAGGCTACCGACCCTGAAGCCAAGGCTGAGATTGCAGCAATTGTTATGGAGGAAGGAGTTGCACACTTTTGTCTCATCACCGACAACATGACCTTTTTACGTCAAAAGGTTGAACAGAACATTCCAAAGAAAAAACGAGGAGATAACAGTGGATATGAAAAGGGCATCAAGAAATTTTACGAATTAATTTACAACACAATGAATCGAACGTTCAAGCTGGAAAAGCTGAAAGTTATATTATTGGCATCTCCTGGGTTTGTTGCAAAGGGCTATTACGATTACATGCAGCAAGCTGCCGTCACTAAGAATGATTCTTATTTGGTCAAGAACAAAAGCAAGTTTTTGGTTACGCATAGTTCCACTGGTTATTTACAGGGTTTAGACGAAGTCTTGAAGAATCCCGAAGTTCAGTCACAATTACAAAATACTCGTTATCAACGGGAAATAACAGTATTGGACAATTTTTTCAAGATCCTCAATGATGACGATATGCGTGCTTGGTATGGTCCACGTCATGTTGAAGCTGCAGTCGAAAAGGGTGCAGTGGCAACCCTAATGCTCACTGACTCCCTCTTTAGAAGCAATGACATTGCAACTCGAAAGAAGTACATTGCAATGGTTGAAGAACTCAGGAATTCTGGAAGAGAGGCCCTGATCTTTTCAACGATGCATCCTTCCGGTAAGGAACTAAGTGATCTAGGCGGAATCGCCTGTATTCTACTCTACCCCGATCCAGAACTGGAAGACATTGAAGATTGGGATGCAGAAATATAGTTCGAAAATATACAATTCTTTTGTAATTTCTTCCTTCCTATATATATATATATATGTACAATGCTAATTAGTAGATAGGTTTTTTTCGTCAGTTTTACTGAATGCTCTCAAATACCACAAGTCATTACCCTTCTTATATCGAACCAAGTCCTGCAACACGCCTGTCACACATCCAAAGAGCATGAACGACCGTGCTGATCTAAAGATTTGTCGTTTACTCAATCCCAGACTCACGCCATAGCCAATTCCTACAGTCCCCGCAGCCAGTGTGCTGGATCCGAAATCAATCACTCCACGGAGTTTATCAATGTAAGCCTCTACTCCGAAATATAGTGATGCAATCACTCCGAACCGAGCCATCTGTTTGAATCCTTGAACCATTCCATCTTTAATCACCACGTAATTTTTGCGCTTGTGATAGAAATACCACCCACCTTTCGTCGCAGGCATCCTGTGCGCATTTTCTGCCAAATATTTCAATGATGAACGAGTGAATCCTGTATAAAATCCAGTTGCTAATCCATAACCACCACCCATTGTAGCTGCCAAAGCAATACGAACAGGAGGCGGGAGGTTCAGCCTCTGTCCTTTTCCTGACGCAACAATTGCTTCAACACTTTCGGCCTTTAAGTCATCCTTGCTTGTCACTTCACTCATTTTTCAACTGACGAAGTGGTCGTTGGGGTTGACTTTATTTGACAAAATTTTTGGTGATGTCGCGTCGGGCCGGTTGGGACATATTTTAGTAAAATGAGCTTTAACACTCATCTCGGAGATCCGAAATAATATTGGGAGAACCAGGGGTATAATAATATAACATCATATCACCCCACGGAACGAGATTTACCTCTACCACAATCTAAATGGCACAATTAACATTACGCTTATTGTTGACCGTGTCAGTCATCGCATTAGGCCCATTGCAATTTGGGTATCATTTGGCCGAATTAAACGCGCCGCAATCCGTCATCAGTTGCGAATCTTTGGATCCCGCAACCTCAGATTGCATTCCCATGGATTCGAAAGACATTGGGCTCATTACCTCTGTAAATGCAATTGGCGGCTGTCTGGGAGCTGTGTTTTCTGGCTACATTGCAGACAGAATTGGTCGAAGGAGATGTTCATTTTTGAATTGCGTGTTTTTCGTCTTGGGTCCGCTCATAATGGGTTCGGCTTCTTCTGTTTCTCAAATATGTCTTGGTAGAATTCTCGCTGGTATTGGCGCTGGCTCTGCTATTGTTGTCTCGCCAGTTTATGTCAATGAAATCAGTCCTCGGGAAATGCGTGGCCTCCTCGGATCGGTAATTCAACTGTTCATTAACGTTGGCATACTCACCACTCAGTTCTTGGGTATCTTTTGGTCTACTGAAGAAAGATGGAGAAGTATTCTATACTTCGGAGGTGTAATTGGTTTTCTAAATGCTGTATTGTTACCAATTGCGGTTGAATCACCAAAATGGCTTGCCCTTAACGGAATGTTAGAACAATCCCGCTCTTCCTTGGCCAAGCTACGCGAAGCCTCAGACTCTTTCGATGATGAGCTTGTTGAATGGAGAGCAGACACTTTAAATACGGAGCCAGCAACCTCCAGTAGCTCTGAGGGTGCCACATTATTGGATGATGGTGGTGACAGCAGGAACAAAAATGTCGTAGGAGTCTGGGAATTCCTCTCCAGCAAGACCTATCGTAGAGTGCTGATTGCTGTGATCGGAATTATGACTCTACAGCAGCTCAGCGGAATCAACTCCATTGTGTTTTATGGTGTCTCAATATTAAGCTCAAGTCTCCCGAGATTCTCCAGGGTTATCAATTGTTTCATCTCATTGATGAATTGTATTGTCACAGCGATTGTGGGTCCTGCAGTTGATAAGTTTGGACGAAAGCCATTACTTCTACTCTCTGCCATTGGTATGTGCTTTTTTGCCGCTTTACTGACCTTCGGGTTGGTTATTGACTCTTCATTCATATCTGCTCTCTCAGCTTGCTTGTTTGTTATCTCGTTCGCAACAGGGCTGGGTCCGATTCCATTTTTGATTATTTCAGAATTAACACCTGGACCAGCTGTTGGAGTTGCTCAAAGTGTAGGTACGACTGCCAATTGGCTCTCTACTTTTATAATTGGTTTCATTTTCCCCCTTATCCATTCAGCTTTGGGGACCTACGCCCTGTTTGTGTTTACAGTTCCTTTGCTCTTTGCAGTTGTATTTTTTGTCAACTGCGTTCCAGAAACAAAGGGAAAGTCAAGTGCTGAAAGAGTATGGGCGGATTTTCTTAATCTTTAGGGAGTAGTTGTTGGGCTATTTATATATATATATATTACTTTGCATAGAATCGATATACAAGCTATCGAATCATGGTTCAACTGTTCATTAGTATTACACATTGCTAAAATCGAATAAAATAAAAAAAAGTATATCACAAATAAATTAAAGGATTTGTTTTTTGTTTCTGCTTGGTTCGTTACCTCAATCGGCAACTATCACAGCGGTCTCTGCCGTCATGGTGACTGTTAATGCGGTGTTCTTGACATCTGAAGGTCGATAGTCTAATATAGCGTCCAGCATCTTCTCTCGAACCCTCTCACCAGCATTTTGCAAAGCAGATTGGAATGTGACGACAAGTTCATTGTCTCTAAACACATAGAAGGCAATCGATAGTAGGAGCACGGGTAACCAAAAGAAGAGTAACATCCGGTCATTTAACAGATCCTTCCTTTGATTCTTGTTAGTCTGATTATACTCCTCGATGAGTTGCAGAGAATTACTCTTCAAAGGCAGCTCAGTGTCTCCTCCTCCACTAGTCGCCGTACTTGCCGGCTCTTGTTGCGGTGGTGCTTGCTCCTGCTGTTGTTTTTCACTTCCCGGATTAGTGGATACAGAAGTAGTATTTTTAGTGTTCTCGGGGAAAATTTCATCATATCTTGGCGGCGAAGTTCGTGTTTGGTTGGTCTCATTAATAGGCGGCATAAAATAATGCCATACTCTCGAAATATTGTTCTCTGATGTGTGGTGATGGTGTGGGGTTATCGTACAATCACTATCACTGCCACTTCGTCCATGGCTATCAATGTCAGTAGTCACCATGATCTCTGTCTGATCTCTTCTTCGCTTTACATATTTCAAAACATCATCCCAGCTTCCAATATCATGAATTCTGTTCCTGGCGTTGTTGGACAGACGGGAAATGTATCGGGATATATTTTGGGCAGCTGTTCGATGGTTAACATTTTCGCTTTCAGATTCTGAGGATGTGGGTCCCGCGTAAGCAACAAAATTGCCCCTTCTGGCTTTGATGTTTTCAAGAATCAGAGCATTACCGTCGCTATCACTGTCAGAATATCCATAATCATTATCACCATCGTCATCACCTTCATACTCTTCCTGGTTGCTATGCTCACCAGCATATTTAAGAGAAAAGGATGAGTTTACTCTGGAAAAGTCTTGACCTGGGGGTTGAAAAAATCGGGAATCCAAATCATCTTCTGAAGAAATGATCGAGCCTAGAGTTGAGCTGGAGCCATTCCGATGACTGTCATTGTAATCACTATAATCCATACCAATTGGTAAAAGATCGAAAACTTTGTCGCTTGCCATTGACATGACGGTATAACCAGAAACAGTTCTAGTGAATGGATTTGCATAAGCTCTCAACAACTTTTTCACAATTTTGCGATGACCATGCATGGCTGCAAAATGTAACGGGGTCATGCCATTTGTATCTTGGACATCAATCCTTGCACCTTGTGCAATCAGCATGACCACAACTTTTGAATAACCTAGGATTGACGCTAAGTGGAGTAGAGTTTGTCCTTCAAAATTCTTTAACTGCCATCTCGGCAGGGTGTCATAATCGTTCATACAAACCAACTCGATACATCGACAAATGAACCCTTCGTGGTCGCCATCTTCGATTGCATATCTAAACGCACTATTCGAGTTACCCGTGTTGCCCATATCATTATCAGGAGAACTGTCTTGTTGTTGCATTGTACCATTCCCATTTGGCTCATCATTATTAGAACCTACGATTCTTCTGGCGATGTTGCGGGCATCTTCTAATTTACCATTCATTTTCAAACCAACAACCTGCAATGCAAGTTCGATTAATTGTCTATCAGTGTCATCCACATAGGTGAAAATCTGTGGGCTATTCAAAACAAAACCTTCAAAAGAGACAACCACCGGACCAGGCATTGTAGCAGGAGGCAATTGGGTTACAATAGTAGAATCACTCCAACAGTGCGTGGCCATAGACTTGGTTTCGCCAAAAGTTGCCTGCAATCCGGAATGAAACCCAGTTCCCAATAACGTGACTTCTATGCCACCACGTATTGACCCTTGACCAGGAATAACTCTTTGAATATTTGGTGTGGGCGTTGATGCAGCATTAGTGTTCGAGGGGGAATTAGAAGTCGTCAGTGCTTGATAATTGTCAGAAGACTGTGGGCTCGTGTATAAGGATGACTGTGATGTTTGACGATGGGAAGTTGATAAAGGTCGAGTACTACTATTATTTGTAAATGTTGAAAGTTGCGAGTTGTTGAAAGACCGTGTGCTTCCATTCCAATCACTATCACGTCGACGTTTTAATGATTTTGTCGAATGGTCACTGAAAGCATCAGCCGATGATTGTTCCTCAACTGAGTTTGGAGATGGTGGTGCCGTGCTTGACGCCACTGACCATACTGGTTTTAACTGACTATTGTTTGATGTTAGTTTTGCTTCCTTGTGATCGTCGGTGATATGAATTGGATTGGACATTGATCGCGCCACAATATTTCCTTGATAATCTTTCACAGTAAATATAACCCTAAATTTAGTTAGTTAGTAATCATTCGTGACCAAAAAAAAAAAAAAAAAATGTACCGAAGAGACTTACCTAAATCCATCTTTTGCCGAATGGTGACGGCAATAACAAGCCAGTCTCAATGGAAGTTCAATTTCCTTTCCTTGCACAATGTTATTATTTCCAACATCACAAGACTTTTCTAATGAAAATGGAACTACCTCCTTCGCATTGAAGATGATTAAGCGCCTGAGCCTTTCTTCATTCCAATAAAATTCTTCATTTGAATCGAGATTCTTCTTTCGGAATGCCCTCTTCTTCTCCCTGTTGATACAGCGGAAACACATAAATACCGGTCGGGAAGGGTCGCTCTGAGAAACAACGTCAACATCCAAATGAAGGGTATTCGGTGATGCTGTAAATCGATCCCGTAATTGAAATTTTGGTCTGGCTATTGTATCCGCCGGAAGATGTAACAAATGCTCCTTCGGAGTGGGATAGAGAACTATTCGGCACTTAATTTGAGTCTCTACTCTTGACTTTGGTGGCATGTCTCCTAAATGTAACTGAAATTTGTACTGCTGTTCTTTGCTCTCATGATCCGAAATTATCGACGCAAAATTTTCACTGGGCTGGGACGCTTGGTTGATCATCAAGTCATCGTTGTTGGTAGTAGCATCGTACAGACGTCCAAAAATCAAGTTAGATAGCTCATTCTGACTCGCTCGATATGATTCCGCGCTAAATTGGTGTTGTGGCGTCGGTACTCGACTGTCACTATTATTATCATTGTTTCCGTTCATGACAGATGAAGCTATACTACCATTGTGGTCATGGGGAGCTGAGGTATAGAAATCGTTGCTACTGAAGGTGTCCTGTTCAAATAATAACGAATCAATATCATTTGCTGGTTTATCGTCAAATGAGAGGAAATCCATCATGTCGCTATCTTCTTTATCCAACGGAAATGATCCGCTTGTCGGAAACTCTTCTGGGTTTATCCCAGCAAGATTGCTCTCACTCATTTCCGACAGTCCTTATTAGCTGAAGTTCCGCTACTGTAGAATAGTCCTATATATTTCAGGTGAAAACGTTCTTACTCAACCGTTGGGAAAGATGCCACTCTCCCAGTAAGTTGTGCTCACAACATGTGTGAGGTAATACAAAGCCCAACCTTACTACGGCCAGGCTCTACTACATAGTAAACATATCTATATCTGAATATATTATATATTCTCATTCTATTCTACTAAAAATTCTTTTATATCACTAGCTATCCCTCTAATAACATTTAGATTGATTATGTACACTGATTTCCATCCTGCGAGATAGGCCTAAGTAACCTTCAGGCCGACGGAAAATTTTTGTCACTGCAACCGCCTCACTGCCGGTGTCGGTTTGCCGTCTTCCGATTTCGCTGACGGGTTTGCGAAAAATATTTTTTGTTCCAGCCGTGCATCTCATCGAGTCGTGATAAGATATAATATACTATATGGAGAGGCGGAGATCTCTCGTATTGCAACAACTGTATTTTTTCTCTAATCTAAAACAGTCAGTTTAGAGCCCACAAGGTAAATTCAAATTATATTGGCAATTAACCAATTACATAGAACTGGAGGGGGTTTTCGAATCATTCTAATAAAAACCATAATCTAATTTTCAAAAGTGGGAAACAGATTTCATGGTGAAGCCATCGGTCACATCACCCTCTTCAATGGTAAAGTTCACGGTGCCAATGTAATATCCTCTTCCCTCGACCTTGACAACTACTGCATCTTTGTCCTTGAGTTTCAAGGTATCGACAATTTCCGCACAGAACGCCCCGGTACCAAAGTAGTTGGAAACTGGGGAATTGTAGGCCCAGCGCTGGTTCAATGGCCGTTCTCCTTTGGAATGAGCAAGGGCCATACGGGCTGTAACGCAAGAGCCGGTTGGGGATCTATCAATTTGGCTGTCAGAGAAATAGCACAAACCTGTTTCGGCGCCATCAACCCCATCAGGCTTTAGACCTACTGAACGGTCAACAACCATGATGGAGTATAAGAATGATAGACGTTTGTCCTCCGGGTGTTGGATCGCAGCTACAACATCTGGATGGCTGTAGAGATATGGCTTCAATTTGCGGACACAAGCTGAAACAGCATCAATGTCAATGTTTTTGAGGCCCTTTTCAAATCCAAGCTCTTTGGCATCAATTAGAGCGTAGAATGCGCCGCCATAACTAAGGTCGATGGTGATAGCGTCCTTCCCAGACCCTAATTCTGGCCATCTCACATTGTCTGGAATTTGGATCTTGAGCTCTTTGCCTGCAGCATAAGCAGGAGTGGAAAGGAAGCTAACTGGTCGAGAAGGATCCGATTGTTGACCATCTTCTGTAGTTGGTACGGTGACTCTCACCAGCCCACATGGGGCATGCAAGTTTAATTGGACCGTCTGAGTATCTCTATCTACCTGTAACTTATTGCGGTTTGGAAATACGGTGTAGTCATGTGTGTCAACCAGAAATCTACTCATAGCTAAAGTTGCATGTCCGCACATTGTGGAGAATCCGCTGTTAGTGGTGAATAAGGTGCCAATGTGTGCTTCGCCGGACTTGACCAATTCCGTTTCAGGGATTATGATCGCACCATACATATCATAGTGACCGCGAGGTTCCAGCATCAATCTCTTTCGTAAGTGGTCGAATTGAGTCATAGCCTGGTCCCGTTGCTCCAGAAGAGTGCCCTCCAGCTTAGGAAATCCACTGTAGATAATTCGTGTAGGCTCACCGGTAGTATGCATATCAATGCATTTTATGGTGTCTTTATCATTGTTAATTTTCTGTGCAATATCCATCTTTTTATTTTTTTCAAAGCCAATCAACTGGACTTGTCGACTTGTGTTTATATCTAATATCTATCCGGAAACTTACTTGCGTGACCGTTGTAGAATGTGGGTGTTATGTTATATATGTATCTGCATTCTCCACCGCAGTTTGCCCCATCTTTCCCCATTCAATGCATGGGAAATTCCTAGTTTGGGCAATGAATTTTCCCCATCCGATTCCTACTTAAAATGCCTAAGCGGTTTATTGCGTAGAAATGCCGGCTACTCGACAGATTCCCCGAAGCTGTAGCGGGCAACTTTCGGCAACTCCCCACCTGGCGGAAGATTTTAGCGCACAATTCCCGCCACCGATATCGGTAGCGATATCGGAGATGTGTGGGGCCCCTTTTTGTTTTTGCTGGTGGTTAATGATTGAAAAGGCACAGGAGAGGTTAATTCACACTTATCGAATTTCGAGATATCTTATCAATAGATTGAGAGTTTTCCCATTCCACCATGCTATTAGTAACACAGAAGGACGCATCCAATATCCTGCGAAATCTCACACTCGAACAGGGCCAAGTTTTTTTGAAAGCTTTGAACGATGCTGTGGCAGAATATACTGCAGAGGCATCTTTGCCGGAAGATTCGTCGGATAAGCTCATTCACCAGCCATTGCGGAGTCACATTACTACTAAACACAATGATACTACACTGTTCATGCCATGCTCGGATACAGCTAATACATCAATTAAGACAGTGACCTTGCCGGACAATGGACCTGCGGTAGGTGTTATCAATTACTTTTCCTCAACAGGACAGCTTGTTGGCTTAGTGGATGCCACCGACGTTACTGCCTTCCGAACCGCATTGACAGTGATTAGTTTCCTTACTCTTGCCTCGCACATTCAGAGAAGAAATGTAGTTATCTTCGGCGCCGGTAGACAGGTCGAATGGCACATCCGTTTGTCCCTGCTTCTATTACCACCTGGAGAAATTGAATCCTTCACACTCATCAATCGTAGTCGTAAGAGACTTGCGGACCTTGAAGCCAATGTTCTGCCGGATATTAAGAAAAACTATCCTGCCGTGAAGTTCACCCTCATTGCAAAAGATGACACGCCTGATTACGATAAAGAGATTGCACGGGAACTTGGTAATAGTGATGTTATCTGTTGTTGCACACCCTCCACTGAGCCATTGTTTCCATACTCTTATCTCCAACCAGAAAAGAGACGATTTATTTCCCTCATCGGATCATATAGACCTCATATGAAAGAAATCGACACTGAAACTCTGCTTACAGGCGAGGGAACCGTTTTTGTGGATACTAAGAAAGCCTGCTTAGAGGAGTCTGGTGAGCTTAATGATGCCAAGATGACAGAGGATAATTTGATTGAAATTGGTTCGTTTATTAACAATCCAAAAGATGTTGATCTTTCAAAGTACCCCAACGTTATTTTCAAATGCGTCGGCATGGGAATCATGGATTTGGCCATGGCAAGAGCTATTCTTGAAGTTGCACCTCAGAGGGGATTAGGACAGAATGTGGATTGGTGATTCTGTTGAATGAAAAAAATAATACCAATATCATTGGTAATATTTTAGAGAGTTGATCGCACTTATTCATTGTTCAGAGTATATATGACATAGAACGGTCTAGTTAATTAGATTAGGTTATATGGTAGTTCGGCCATTCCAGCTCTTTTATGAAAGTAATATGGATCAAGAATTAGGAACTTTTCTTGACTGCCGTGGGGAATATTCTGAAAACAAAACAAAAAACGTACTTTTCTCATAATTAGCAACTACTTTAATATTCTATAGGACATTGGATTCATCAAAGGTTGGCGGTTGGGCGGCGGGTAACCTTTCTGAGAAGGCCATCGTCACCTAATCTAGCCAAATGCTCTGGCTTAATATCCTCAACCTTTTGACAACCCATCAATGCCATGACAAGTCGGAATTCATCGTGGAGAATGTTGAGGGCAATGGAGACACCCTCTTCTCCCTTGTATGCAAGACCCCAGACAGCAATACGGCCAACCCAGCAGTAATCAGCGCCCAAAGCAATAGCCTTGAAAATGTCGCTACCACGTCTGATACCACCATCAATGTGAACTGGGATTCTTCCCTTAACGGCTTCAACAATTTCTGGCAATGCGTCCAAGGTGGAAGTTGCACCATCGAGTTGTCGTCCACCATGGTTGGAAACAAGAATGCCGTCTGCACCAGCTTCAACTGCCATTGCAGCATCCTCACCAGTCAAGATTCCCTTGAGCCAAATTTGCAAGGTGGTCTTCTTCTTAAGTTCTCGAATGTAGTCCCAGCCCAAGGATGGGTGGTATTGGGTTCTGTCGTCGCTACTGACCATGGTGGAACTGCTGATCCATGGGTAGCTTGGGAAGTGAAGATGTGGAGGAAGTCGGAAATCGTTCTTCATTTCATTCAATCTTCTTCCAAGCCATGGGCAATCAACACTGAGGTAGAGGGCCTTGTATCCACATGCTTCGGCATTCTTAATAATCGACATGTTAGTATCGTCACATTTGACTGCACTCAATTGTTGTCCGTATGCAATTCCGGCATCCCTACCTTGCAAAGCAACTTCGCGGGATGGGGTGTTGGACCAACTGGAAAGAATCATATTAACTCCTTTCTTAGCACAGGCTCTGGAAGTACCCAATTCTGCATCAGAGTGGGCCAATCCATGGTTAGCGGCTGGGGAAATACCAAGTGGGAAGGCCACCTTGGATCCCAAACAAGTGGTAGTGGTGTCAATAGTCTCAACGTCAACCATGACTCTTGGACGGAGTCTGTATCTGTCGTAAGCAGCTTGGTTGTCCTTGACGGTTTGCAGATCCATTGATCCACCGCCATAGAACTCACGGACCATTGGAGGCAACTGCTTGTTAGCCTCCGCTTCCAAGTCTTTGATGCAGTGGACTTTGTCGTCGTAAGTGACAGCTCTGTTCATGTTAATATAGTAGAGAGTTTATGTTATTGAGAATGGATTGGTATTTAATTTCGATGGGCCAATCCAAACTATATATACTTGGTTCAGACTGCTATTTCATGTCCATATAGCCTTCTCGTCGGCGGGGGAATCGTTACTTTGGCGGCGGGATTTTTGCGCTGGAGCCCGGATCCCGTCCGAACCATCATCGTCCAAACGGTGAAATTCTCTGATTATATGAATCTGGCAATCCCAAATAGGAAATATTTCAGTTTAAGCTACCACTTTAAATGAAATTTTCCGTTTTCTAATGGCGGGGTATGTAGTGAAATTAACGGATGAGATACTGTTCCTGTTTTTCCCCACGGGACAGGTGATGGAAAAGGCTGGAAGTGAAAAACTGTGTGGTTTGACTGGGAGAGATGTTTTCAACCTAACAACTACACATTGGATAGATAATAAATGTTGTTTGCAAATATATTTACTAATACTGTGGAAAGATAAATTGAATAGCATTTACTTCTTTGGTAAAATGGTGCAAAATGAGCTTTACTGCAGCCTGGTCGGGTAGAGTCTCTAATTTTCCACACCACTAATTAATCCACCCACCCACTTGTCATTTTATCCCACTACTTATTTTAAAAATGTATGAACGAAAATCATATAATAAAACTTTGGGGTGTTTATTCTTCTAAAACCCTCGTTGCATTCCCCCAGTGATCAATTACGGTTCCATTAGGCTTATCCTTGTAATGCCTTTAAAAGTTGGCTAATAAGTCCTTTTCCATAACCGAATTTCTTACGCCAAATATTGCGACTTAATTGGCTGCCTGTGACCTCTGCCCCACTAATATATTTCTACATTATGTCTCTCAATGCAAATGCACCAAGGATTTTTCATGCACCTAATGTTGGGGGAGTCTCCAGTTTCTTTTATGAATCCCCAGTCGATGCAAAGTACTGTTTTCTACATCCATTCGGATATCCCCCGGAATGGCCTTGTTATTATATCCAAAATAAGTTGCAATTACCTAACAGTGCGTAGTTTGGATTCTCGGCGGCATTCCTTCCAGGAATATTGTCGCAGATTCGAGGTTTCGGAAAAAATCCGAAACCGCGCGGGAACGGTTTCCCGAAGAAAAATATCAATCGGAACCCCTCCGATTGATCAATCTTATCAGTGGGATGGCATTTACTAGTCCGATCATCCTTTCGGCGTGGGGCCAACAAGCCCAATAGGACAAAATACCCCACATTATGTTTGAAAAAAAATTGCGGGGTATATAATTTGAACTATACAATAACGGCCATGGCGCATTGAACGAAGATATGTAAAATATATAAAAAAACGTTTTTCATTTCCTTTTTCAAACGATTAACCTATTGTGCATAACGAACAGCCATGCCGCATTCACCGGAACCGTTAAGTAAACCTTATGATGTTAAGAAAGTCCAACCTCAAGTCACTGGTAGTGATCTGGGCGGTGTTGAACAAGGATCAATTGATGAAGACAAATGCATTGAACAGAATAATGTGTTCGTTAATACTGGTGACGGACCTGATTTCAGAGGTGTCTCCTGCCTTGGAGCAGCTGCACTATTTGCCAAAACACAATTTGGTCTCGGTGTTCTTGGAATCCCCCAGACCTTTCAAGCGTTAGGGTTCGTTCCTGGTCTAATCAGTTTGATTATCCTCTGTGCGGTTAGTACTTGGACGGGGATTGTCGTGGGGAAGTTCCGGCTAAGTCACCCACATGTTTATAGCATTGGCGATGCTACAGAAATGATGTTTGGAAAAGTCGGCAGAGAAATCATGGGGGCAGCATTTTGGCTCTTTTATACCCTCTGTTATGGAGCATCTGTTCTCACAGTATCCATCGCATTTAACAGTCTCAGTGACCATTCATTGTGCACTACTGCCTTTGTTGGAATTGGTGCAGTAATTGCTCTCGTACTCGGTCTTTTCACAAGAACTATGAAAGTTCTTTCATGGTGTGGCTATGTTGCCGTTGTCTCGATTTTCCTTGGTGTTTGGATAGTTGCCATTGCATGTCTTGCCCAAAAGACTCCTGCTGCAGCGCCTAAAGGAGAACCCATTGACAAAGGTATCATTGCATTTCCAAAGGGAGGATCATACGCCAGTATCGGTGGGGCGGTAGCCACCCAGTTATTATCTCTCGCCGGAACTGCTTCTTTCTTTACAATCCATTCGGAGATGAAGGATCAGAAAAAGTACGTGAAATCACTTCTATTAGGTCAAGGGTTTGTAGTCGCAAACTATGTGATCATTGGCTGTGTTATTTATGGAAAAGTGGGAAATTATGTGACATCTCCAGCTCTAGGCTCCGCTGGTCCCTTATTCAAGAAGATTGGATATGGTGTTTCACTTCCAGCCCTTTTCTTTTCCTGTTTCTTCCAAGCTCATATTGCTGCTAAGTACACATTGGTCAGGATTCTCAGAGGCACCAGACACTTACAGAGCAACTCATTTGTACACTGGTCAGTGTGGGTGGCAATGATGGTGATTGTAATTTGTATCGGATTTGTTGTCGCAGGATCAATTCCATTTTTTAATGACCTCTTGGGTTTAATTGGTGCTTTGATTGGTACAAGTTTTACTTTGGTCATCCCAGGAACTATGGCTCTGTATGAACTTGGAAAGGACGTGGAACCTGAAGGAAGCAGTCGATTCGAATGGATCAGACAATCTCGCAAAGCATGGGGTCGAAGTAAAAGAAATATGGCCACAGCAGCCTTGGCCTGGTTTACTATCGTCATCGGATTCTATATTACTATTTCAGGAACCTACGGCTCAATTGCATCAATTAAGCAGCAGTATTCTGAAGGTGTCGTGGGAAGTGCATTCTCTTGTGCTGATAACAGCAAATGATTCAATTGCTGTTTTTTTTTTCGACTGCTAAGTTCTGCAATAAGTGCTTGACGTCGTATATCACGTATATATTTAAATTTAATTATTTTTTATCAGTTTAAACAGATTCCAAAAATTTCAAGATATATATATATATGCAGTACAAAATTCATTTAAGTATGTACATATTTCCTGTCCCGTCGTCACCTAGTCTTTGGTAGCAAGGAAGGCACGATAATAAGTTGGCAAGCCATCGATAAGAGAAGGTTTTACTGGGTTCCATCCAAGGAGAGAGCGGCCAAGGGTCCCTCGAACAACGCTGGTTCCGGATAAGGCAATTTCAAATGGGCTTTCCGGCTCCTTATAAGTGTATGGAGAGCCAGTCATGGCAGAGAGTTGAGACAAAAGCGTGTCAACGCTTTCCGTAGTTGGATTGCTACCTTCAAGTTTAAGTCCCTTGACAAGCGGATGTTTTTCAACAGCAAGCTTGTATAATTCGCCTAGATCGTCAACATGAATTGTTGCGTATCTTCCTCCAGGCTTTCCTGGCCAGTGAATTTTCTTCTCGGTGGCAGCTTGGTTAAAGAGCATTCCCACAACGTTAGATCTTCTTCCATACACAAGACCAGGACGAATCACAATTCCGTCAAGAACTTGGCTGTTGACAAGAGCGTTCTCAACATCTGGGCGCCATGCAACTTTACTAGGTGCTCTAGTAACTTCTGAACCGTCTGTGACAACATCAAAACGGTCATCACCATGCAACCACACTCCTGAGGTCCATACATAAACCAATTTAGCTGCAGTTGGGTGTCTCTCAGCTTTCTCCGCCTTCTTAATCAAGGTTGCACTTAGCTCGTTAAGAGGTGCACCTCCACCCAAACAATCCACCACAGCATCTACACTTCCAAGAACTGAAGTCCACTTATCATCTGATGCTGGATCGCTTTCCACAACTTCAATTTCACGTCTTTCGAAGTCTTTTCCATACTTTGCTGCGCTACGAGTTTGCCCAAAAACTATGTGTCCTCCACGGACTAACGCATCAGCAGCACTAGCGCCAATAAAACCACTGGCTCCAAGAACAAGAACTTTCATTGTAACAGTTTGATTTAGTGTAAAATGATATAATGTTATTGAATTGCCAATGGCGTGGAATTTGACATTTTATATAGTTCTATACTTGCTGTACCTGATGTCACGTGATTTGATGTTTTCGGGATTTTGCCGCAATCGGGGACTCTCCGAAAAACAGTTATTCCTAATAATATAACACACATTCAGGGTGTCAATTAATAATATAACAACACAAGCAAGATGAAATTGCGAAAAGAAATCTAGAATATTATGTAATAAAAATCTTCTCAAGAACTCCGAAATATGTCTACGGATTTCGAGTTGTGAGGGTAAATTTGAAATTTTAAGCCCCATCGGCGCCGACATGTGCCCTGTATTTTATTTTCACATATAATTTTTTAGGTACAAGGGAACTGATTAAAAAAGATCTTTGAGCAATTGAACAGGAGAAGATGCGATTAAGTAAATATAGTCATTGAACAAAACAATAGCTGATTTTGAAGTATATTCTATGGCATATATCGTGGAGAGATTCCTGTAAAAATACTTATCAATTGTATTAGAAAGTGCAAGGAGCCATATACTCAATTAACGCGGACATCACTATATAATAGACTCTAGAACAATAAACTACAGTAGTGATATTATAAAAAGGGGGGAGGGGGAAGGGGGGTATACTATTAACTTTTAGGGCAAGAAAGTCTGTAAAGAAATACAGACAATTTCATCTGAAGAAATTGTATGTTCATTCGTCTAATCAATTTTATTTGCAATTTAAATAAGAATCTCTAACTTTTAACAGTTGGTTCCATCAAGTGGCCATGGGATTTCTTCACCGTAGTTCCAGTGGACTGCCTTGGTTTGGGTGTATTCCTTCAAACCTTCAATACCAAGTTCACGGCCGAAACCAGATTGCTTCATACCACCAAATGGAACAGCATTGCTCAGGGCCATGTATTGGTTGCACCAAACAGTACCAGCCTGGATTGCGTGGACCATTCTCATGCATTGGGAAGCGTTTTGAGAGAAGATACCACCACCGAGACCATAAGCAGTATCATTGGCCAACTTGATGGCTTCTTCTTCGGTGCTGAAAGATTGAACGGCAAGAACTGGTCCGAAGATTTCTTCGTCAACAATTCTCATTCCCTTCTTGCAGTCGGTGAAAATAGTTGGTGGAACGAAGAAACCGTTCTTGAACTTGTCGGCCAAATGGTCGATTCTTCCCTCTCCAGTCAGACGCTTGGCACCGTCTTCAAGACCGTATTGAATGTATTGCAAAACCTTTTCTTGTTGTTGCTTAGAGACGAGTGGACCCATGAAGGTCTTATCATCGCCTGGTTCGCCGATAACGAATTCTTCGAACTTCTTCTTGAGGACAGCCAAGAATTTGTCCTTGATGGTGTCTTGGATGAAGAGACGGGAGCCTGCACAACAATCTTGTCCGTGATTGAAGAGAATTGCCATGCAAACCCAGTTAGCAGTTTGGTCGATGTCGACGCTGTCGAAAACAACGACTGGGGACTTGCCTCCTAATTCGAGAGTGACCTTCTTGAGGTTACTCTTGGCAGCAGATTCCATGATCTTTCTACCGGTAACAGTGGAACCGGTGAATGCAATCTTGTCGATGTCCATGTGGTTAGAGATGGCAGTACCAGTAACGGCACCAACACCATTAACAATGTTGATGACACCTGGTGGGAAACCGGCTTCAACGGCCAATTCACCCAAACGAAGAGCACTCAATGGGGTTTGTTCAGCTGGCTTCATGACGATACAGTTACCAGCAGCAAGAGCTGGAGCAACCTTCCAAGCGAACATTTGAATCGGGTAGTTCCATGGGATGATTTGACCACACACACCAATTGGTTCTGGTCTGGTGAAGGCAATCTTAACACCTTCTTGTTGTTCAATGGTTCGACCTTCAATCTTTTCGGCAAGGCCAGCATAGTATCTGAGGCAGCCAATACTATCAACAATGTCCACGTCACGAGCCATCCAAATTGGCTTACCGTTGTCGAGACTTTCAAGTTCGGCGAGGGATTGAATGTCAGCTTCGATCAAGTCCGCCCACTTGTTAAGGAGTGCACAACGTTGGGAAGGAGAGGTGTTCTTACCCCAAGTGGTTTCGAAGGCAGCTCTAGCAGCGGCAACAGCATCATCAACATCTTCAGCAGTAGCAGCACTAATAGTAGCCAAAGGTTCACCAGTAGCAGGGTTAGGAGTGGTCATTTCAGAACCATCCTTGGCTGCTCTGAATTCATTGTTGATCAAGAGACCAGTCTTGATAGTAATTTTGCGATCACCGTAGGATTGAATAGTAGTAGACATTATGATGATTGGTTATGATCAAAATTTAGTAGGCGTGGCGTATCTCTCTCTCTATATATATTTATCTATAGAGCTGGAGATTAATCGCGCCATTTCGCTAGGAGTTGCGTCCCGAAATATCGTCGGGGAATTTCCGTAAGCGCAGATTCCGAGAAAATACCCCGAAAGTGCGGCTTACCCCACTTAAAAAAAGAGAAACTACTACTTCACAGTGTGGGGTAATTAATACCCGAGAAAGAATCCCCCTGAGCTGATTTATTCGAACAGAATAGAGGGGGAGGGGGGTTCAGTGGTAACTGCTTACACATTTCTTTGGATTATTTGGTCTTGTATGTACGATTTCGACAATTAAACCTATATAATAAATTTGGGGACCCAATTCCAATTTCCTCGACTCAACGTCCACTCTCTATAGAAGAGAAACATCTATTTGCTTATGCTTCTTGATCCGAGTCGTTTCTTGTTGCCTATATGCTGAATACAGTCGGTTTTGGAAGATAATACAATGTGGGGTAAATTATCAGATCCAGCAACTTGTAAGTCGAACTGATGAGAGGAGCACTCTTACTCAAAAGATCTGATCTGGCAATTTTCTGGAATTGATGGCTGGGATTTTATTTCAATAATTCCATGGCTTTGTTTAATCTTATTTAGACATTGAAGGCCGATACCATCAGGCCGCAGACTCTGTAAAAGATCTGCTTCAACAACCCGAACACCCTATAAGACAGAAATTAACGGAAATAAAATAATCCGTCCGTATTATTACTCGAATGTTTTCTCTCTTTATAATACTATTTAGCTATTATTTCTTGAGAAATGTTAGGCAAACACTATTGTTTCGTTGTTCTTCCTATCTAGCCAAGATAATTGAAACCTATGTAACCAAGCTGCAGACTTCATCGTTGATTAGAATATAGGTCGACAATTCTAAAACGGGAAAAAGTCATTTATTTCACAAGTCATCTTTTTCAAACCTATGCTCTGCCCCACGGTGAAATTTTCCTACCCGTGTCTTAAAGAGACAAATTTTGTTGGGTGGGGCTCACAACGGCCCATGTCGGGCGAAGTCCGGATGGAGCAAAATTCCCGATTGCTCACAAACCTATAGTCCAGACCTAAGTGAGATCAATGGTAGTTACGACACCAGCGAACCCCCCTCGTATCCCTGCTTGTCAACGGTGCCGTAGCCGAAAGACAAAGTGTGACTCTCAAGTTCCCTCTTGTGCGAACTGTATCAAGGCCGGTGTGGAGTGTATGAACAATGACAAGGTCTTAGGTAGGCCAGTTTCTAGAGGATACGTTTGGTCGTTGGAGGAGCGTCTAAAGGCCTTCGAAGAAAATCAGCAGCAGATTCCACAGACTCAACAGCAGAGCCAATCTCAGGCTGAACCATCTACTCAGCAGGTGCCGCCAGCACAACAATCTGCCTCGCCGACTGGTCAGAAAAATGAACCTGGTGATCAGTATCCAAATAAAAGGCCCAGAGTGTCTTCGGCGAACAGTAGATCAGATCCATCTCCAGCGTCTATTCCGAGTGTACAGACGCAAAAGAGTAATCATTCGATACCTTCTTCGGATAATGAGAATAACGACTATGACGATGACGATGACGACGAAGAGGAAAATGGCCCTGCAATTTATACTCGTAATACAATGGATTCACTATTAGTTTCTGGGTTATCCGGAGGTGTAAACACCCATGTCAGTGATGACCTTGATAGCGAGATTAGAAGATACTCCAGTTCGTTCAACAACCTTGGGGCTCGTCAATTGTTTATTGAGAATGAGAATTTGGCGGTTGCCAAACTCGGTAGGGATTTTTTGAAATTTTCACGAAAAAATATCACCCGGAATCGTGCTACAGACCTTACAGCGTATGATCCTGCCATGTTGTTTCGGTTAGCAAAGCGCTATTTTACATGGATGAACAGTGCTCATCCTGTATTGCATGAATACATATTCTATTCGCAACTAACAAAATGCCATAGTCAGCCGGATCAAGCGCCATTGATCGACACTTTTCAAGTGAAAATGGTGATCGCCATTTCTCTGGCGTCCATCAGTCGTCCGCATCTCTCAACTTCAGAGCTTGGCCGTATTTCAAGAGCATTCTGGAAGTCTGCAACGAAGAATTTTAGTCATGCACTATCTGTGGGAGACGGCTTACAGCGACTGCAAAATATCTTACTCCTGGTGCAATATACGCTTCTGATTCCCAAGGGTGGAAACCTATGGCAACTTTCAGGATCAGCTATGCGACTCGCAACGGATATGGGGCTGTATGCAGAACCAAATCCAGCTCAAAACTTTGATCCATTAACCCTGGATCTGCGACGCCGTGTCTTCTGGACATGTTATTGTATTGATAGAATCCTCAGTACTTGTTTAGGTCGTCCCACGGGTATTCCTGATCCTTGGATTACAGCGAAGATGCCGTCATTAGTAGAGGATCGACTCATAACCGTGAATGGAATTCGTGAAGGGCCGATTTGTGAGCTCAAGTTTGCTTTAATCCATCATGTCCGGATTTGTCGACTGCAGTCAGAAATTCATGGCCGTTTATACGCCCCTGCGCATGCCCAGAGACCCGATCAAGAGGATTTGGCCACTTGGACATGGCAGATGTATGACCAACTGCGGCAATGGCGGACGACTCTGCAAAATGCTACACCTCTAATTACAAAGGAATGGAGTGAACTTCAATTTCACATTGGCGTTGTACTTCTGCTAAGACCGTCTCCAAACCGACCCAAAACATCTGATGACTATTTGCATGTTGCTTTCCACTCGGCAGGCGAAGTAATGAAATTAGTAAAGGTCATGCACCGAGATCGTTCTGCTGTGTTTGCTTGGCTGACTGTTCAAAATCTGTTTATGTGTGGGCTAACATATATCAACTCGCTGAAGGAGCTCACGGAAAAACGAATGTCACAATCTCTTTGTATCCCATTTGTTGAAATTGTGCTTCAGATCCAAGCATGTATTTCAATGCTTGAAACCTTATCGGCCTTGGAAGGAGGTGCCAATGAAAGAATAAGAAATGTGTTTGAAATGGCATCGTCCAATATTCTTCATAGTCTTTCAAATAACCTGCCTTCTCTGCAGCGACCATCATCTGCTGCTGGTGAATGCATTTGGGCACGTCTGGCCAAATCTGACAACATCAACATACAGCGACCAATTGAAGTTGACGGAAAATCAATCCCAGTACAAAACTATCCTGCTGTATTACACCAAGCTCAATTGCAGGAATGGGATCATGTGCAGACTGATATGGAGCATTATCATCGGCATGACATCGATGCGTCCTCCACAAGGGGTATTGATATGTCCACAATTGACGATGAGCTGTATAATGTGAATAGCAAGGTCTTTAGTGCATCCAGGCACTCAAGGCGACCTAGCCTGACCAATTTCCCTCCCTCTATGGCCGCGGGACTGACACCGCAACAAAAAGAAAGCACCCCTCAATGGAATGTATCTTCTGAGCGGAACTCCACCCCGTGGATGCCTGGTCAAGAGGCTTCGACGAATCATGATGACCGAATGGCAGCTATATCCGCTGTCGCATCTGAGGCAGAACCTATTCGTGTCAGCGATTTGCCCGATTGGTCTGACACTAGTCTGGGTGCCGAGCTCGAGCGATGGTTCTTGTATCCATTCTTGGATTCCACCCAACCAGAGTCAATACCTACAAATGAAAGTGAGCCTATTGAAATGTAGTATCTGTATAATGACAAAATATATCAAAACTAACTAACCTGACTATAAATGTTCTCATTCAATTCTCTAAAACTTTTGACAATCAATTCACTAAACGAAGTTTGGCCACAATCAAATAACTAAAATCAACTAGCACGCAATTTTTTCCGGTTTCGAAACCCTTTCCATTTGATTCATTCCACATGTAACAGCGACATAGTGAAAAATCAATTGTATCCCACCGCACAAATTCGTAGTGTCCTCTGTACGAAACATAACCCCATAATGCCTTTATCAGATGCGGTCGCGCCAAATCTAGAGGTGGGGGAATGTCTTAACGTGGGGAAAAAACTTTCGGGTTGAGTCCGAGAAACCTTCGGTCCGACACCGAGTCGTACATTGAACGAAAGATGCCCGGATGGTAAAACCTTCAAAAGGGTGGAATATTTAAAGGGTCAATTTCCCGCTTCAGATTTGAATTTGCATTCTCTATACAAACTGTATATTAATATTCGCATCTAATCTTCAAAAATGACCGCTAAACTTCAAGGAATTATCGCTGCTGTCCCAACTCCCCTCAGTGCTGACACCAAGACCGTTGACTATGACTACATTCAAAAGTTAGTCGACAGATTGGTTGATGGTGGAATCCACGGTCTTGTCACAACTGGTACTACTGGTGAATTCCCAGCTCTTACCGACGAAGAACACAAGGGTGTTATCAAGGCATACGTTGACGCCGTCAAGGGAAGATTCTCCGTCATTGCTGGTATCGGCAGCAACAGCACTACTCACGCCATTGAAATTGCTCAATACGCTGAAAAGGTTGGCGCTGATGCATGCATGATTGTTCCACCATTCTACGATCCTCTCTCTTTCAAGGCTCTCTACAAGTTCTACGAAGACGTCTGTGGATCCATTTCTATCCCAGTTATGTACTACAACTTGCCAGGTGCCACCGGTGTTCACCTCACTGCTGAACAAATCCGTAAGCTTGGTGAAATTAAGGGCTTCGACTACTTGAAGGACACCTCCGGTAATGCTAAGGAACACGCTGATCTTTTAACCAACCCATCTGACAACATCAGCATCTTCAACGGTTGGGATACTTTGACCTTCTTCGCTATGGCCCACGGTGCCCAAGCTGGTGTCTGGGGCGTTGCATCCATTGTTCCAAAGGAATGTGCTGAATTCTACCAAACCTTGGTCGTTGAAAAGAACTTGGACAAGGCTAGAGAACAATGGAAGTTCCTCTGGGCTGTCTCCGACTTCTTGGAAGGTGTCAACTACCCAGCTGGTATCAAGGCTGGTCTCGAAATCATTGGCCAATCTGCTGGTCCTGTTAGACTCCCAACCCTTCCACTTGAAAAGGAAGATTACGAAAGATTCACTCAAATTCTTTCCAAGAGAAAGTACTAAGTGCTACGGTTATATTAACCCTTTAATGATACATATTAAATAAACTTAGATGACAAAATAACTGGGAATACAATTATTTGTAATGAACTTTGAAATTTGCAATTAATTTTAACGTTGGCAACCTAATACCTTTCCACAAGGTGGGGCTGCACCTGCATCAGAAGCAGAGCCGTCGGACGGACCCATATTGCCATGAGCATCATATTGTCCAGGTATGTTACCATTGCACGGCTGAATATTGGTTCACTAAATCAGTATGGGGGTCAATCCTCGTACCAGGAGTGATACCAGAGTCCAAACCCTGTATCTACGGCTTAAAACTTTTTCTTTGGCCTATTCATTCTATTCACCAAAATCCATTCAATTTATTAATAATTGTACAAATAATTCAACAGAAATCCATTTAGAGCCAAATATATACTTCACCATCAATGGTACGTACATTCCAGGAACCCTAGTGTTTAACCTCGATCCAACCAATACAACCTTACAAATTTTTCCTGTAACCATCTGTGTTGGAAACTTGGATGACTTCTAATTCCTGTTCCTTCAGTTCTAATCACACTAACGCTGTGTTGACCATGATAATCTTCATTCCGATACGTCCACCAATCTATGTACACTGTTTTCGGATAAGCCATGATTCCATTTACCAAGTAAACCCCGATCTAACCGGATCCCTTGCAGGTGTAGAAAACATAACATAACACTCTATCTACTCCTAAATCCATGCAACCAGGCACATATCTTCCCATGTAACTTCATGCTCAAAAAGAATCCTTAACGAAGCCATTTTCGGGTTGGCCGAGCCTTCCAGGTTCGCAACCCACCTAGAAGAGTCAATTCTAATGACTTACTGAATGCCCATACAGTCGGCACTTCAAGTAACCAATCTACAGAAATGAATCGAAATGTGACAAGATGTAGCTTATAGCAAGCCCTAATGAGAAATATATAGTCTCCGGATGTTTCACGAAATGTCTCAGAGCAATTCCAGGTTTCTCACCAAACTGGCATATTATCTGATCAAGTGATCAATAACTACGTTGCAAGTTGCGAATCACTAAAGCGGAAATAATTCATAAAGAGGAAAACCCTGAGACTTATGGAACGTTATGCATGAATGTCAAGTGATCGAAAAATTATACAATTCCGACAAATGTATCGGCAAATTTTGAAGGAGGAATGATTTGAAACGTTCCAGAAGAACACCACCTCAATTAATCTAGGTTCTAACTAACTATTGTTGCCAGTTATACCAGCATCTAGGACAGGTTGCATATTTCAGTCCTCATAATACACTGATCCATTCCTGGATGGATACGTCTAATTATAATGATACATTAAATTACCCACCAAGAGTCCGAAGATGTTCATCATTATTTATATGATTTATAATTGCACCTGAATTCCTATTTACACTTTGTAGACCTATTTCTCTAAATTCAGTTCCATTTTTCAATGCCGCATTGTTTACGCGACCGACGCCTCACGACGCGCGTAGTACCAAAACGGAAATCTAATTGAATTTTTTAATGGCTGGGTGACGCTGACGCGTCGGATCGAAAAAGGTATATAATACACAAACCTGCACACATAAGAAGTGCATTTTTCTCTCCTACAAAACCATGGTCGCCCGACGAGAGCCTAATAGAACAGTTAAAAGAAGAGAGCCTATTAGACAAGTGGCAGAAACTCAAGTAAACGAGACGGAAAAGAAAAAGGAACAAGACCATGATGATCTCAACTTGTTGACGACTCCTCCAGTTACTCCTACAAAGAAGAGAACGGTAGATATGCTGACTCCAAGCACGGAGGATAAGGTGAGCAAGAAAAGAAGAACGATCATGGAATTCCAATCGACTCCTGGTCTTGCAACGCCGCCGGATACACCGTCATCGGTTTATTCCATTGCTAAGGCATTGTTTCAGCGAGGGTCCGGTGAAAAAAGTGGGATTATTGGACGAGATGCGGAAAAGCAAAAGCTGAGAGACTTCTTCATCCCCCATATCAAAGAGAAGAGTCATGGTGCATTGTATCTGAGTGGATTGCCCGGAACTGGAAAGTCTGCCTTATTGAATGAGGTAGTTGGACAGATTCAAAAGGAGATGAAATCAGAATACAACATCCGGGTGGCCACACTCAATTGCATGATTGTTGACAAACCCCACTTAATATTTTCTCGGATTTATCGTCATTTGACTCAGTCTAAACCGTTGAGTCTGGAGGACACAGAACTGGATGAGGATTACAATCACGATGTCCAGACGGCCGTGCCAGCGTCCAAAACAATTCAAAATCTGGAAAGATTGTTCCTTAATCCTAAAAACACCACTCGTCACGTTGTTGTTTTGGATGAACTGGACCATGTTGTCACCAAGGACCAAGAAGTTTTGTTCAAGATTTTCCAATGGGCGTTTGCAGCGAATTCGAATTTAATTCTAATTGGCATTGCCAACGCGCTAGATCTCACAGACAGGTTCTTGCCTCGATTGAGATCAAACAATTTGACTCCAGAAACATTAGCATTTACCCCTTACAGCGCTAAGGAAATTGCCCACATCATTGAGACTCGACTACGTAGTCTGAGCCCAGGACAGGAAAGCGTCCCCCTTATGCATCCCGCGGCCATTCAATTGTGTGCGCGGAAAACGGCTGCCAACACTGGTGACTTGAGAAAAGCGTTTGACATTTGTCGTCGGGCGATAGAGTTGGTGGAGGAAGAAGTTCGAAAGAAGAAAGCATGTGAAGAGAGTGACAATGGAAAGTCGGTGAACTGGAAACAGGCTTTGATAACTGGGAACAATAATGTTGCATTAACCAGTTTGAGTGTTGAGGAAGCGCCCAAAGTCACTGTTCTCAATATCAGCAAGATCTGTAGTATTGCATTTGGATCTTCCACAGTGAATCGAGTTAGAGGGCTAAATCTGCAGCAAAAAGCTGTTTTGAGCGTGCTGGTTGTGAAGGAACGCGGGATGACTTCTATGACGGTTATGAAATTATTTGAGCATTATACCCAGACGTGCACAAAGGATAATATGTTCTCCAGGTTGCAACTTGGAGAATTTTACGATGTTATCTCGGCCTTGGAGTCTGCTGGAGTAGTCAATGTTTCCGGAGTATGCGGCCGAAAGGGTATGGGTGCAGCTGGAGCGAAGTCTCGTTCTTCCAAAGGTGGTACCGGAGCTGGAGCATGCAAGGGAGCTCTGAGTGGAAGGGACGACTACAGCCAGAGAAAAATAACCTCTAACGTGCATCAAATGGATCTGATGACTGGTATCGATGACGTTCCATTGCTGAAACAATTGTTAAAGCATTGATGTAGATATTTTCAATAAACTAACTTTTACTGCACGCCTCGCAGAGCTACCTTTTTTTGCTTCTTTTCGGAGAAAAAGAAGCCGCTGGAGGCATTCGCATTTGAACTCCACCGATTATGAGCCATGTGGGGATGACCCCTCTCCGTCCTCACAATGCAATAAATAATATATTCACGTTAATAATACATACAAAAGACATTTTAGACAATTCCCTCCGACATTAAGCAATTCTTCAATATTTAGCAAAAATAGATAGCAAGATGCCTCCTTCATTTCCATCCCAGGAGAGAAGCGGCTTTCAAACCCTTATGCAGCCACATCTAGACCGCTCATATCCGCACACCGGGCAATAGTTTGGCTTTGATTCAATAACAGTAGAAGTAGTATTTGAGGTTTCTCGCTTCATGGTCAATTTGTGATATGCAGTTCAAAAATGGGGAAACTTTGCTCAATATTTATATTTCAAATCCATCTTGTTATGAAACAGTTTTGCGTCATAAAAATAACGGCGGTCACGTTTTAATTAAATTATTATTTTGCAGCAATATGGATTATCATCCAAAATTGCCCAAAGTGATAACACAATGGCCTACATGCAAGATACAACAACTTGCCGGATGGGCCGTGACGCAGGTTTGTAACAAAAAATCTGATTGAAATTTTATCCCTGGCTCAGAGGAAATTGACCAGTTTTATACTTTTGCATGATTTTGCGGTTTCGCACATCTTCTGAAGATAATATGAGCTAATTCATCCCGTCGAGCCAATCACATTGAACATGTCTCCACAGATGCAAGCTGCAAACTATGAGATCACTTATTTTTTTTTTGTGTGTGTAAGCTCATGGTCGGCATGAGTCTGTCGATTGGGCCGACAGGAGAAAAACAGCCACAAATTTTTTGAGGTATTGCCACCCCCTGACAAGACAGAAAGGAGTCAGATAAAATATCTTTTGTAATTTAGATGAAACAGATGTGGGGATTTTCCAATACAGGGTTCTGATGCCGTAGGGCTGAATTTGTGCAATTGACCTTTATGTAGGCTCTCAAACACATATTTCACCGCAGGCTGCTACCCCTCTGATCTGCAATGCAACCGAAATGCATTAGAATTCTCCCAACGTTAGCGATGGTTGAACGATGCCCTCGCCTCAATCGGAAGTGTGATTTATCGTCTCATTTCTTTTTCATTTTGCTGTTGTTGTTGTAATTAGGCGAATAAAAGCCCCATTTCACTTTGCACGAGGATCCCCCATGAGCATAGTTAATTTTTATTGTTCCCGGGCGGGGCTGCCACTGTGCGAAATCAGCTGCTTTCAAGCGAACAAGCCAATTTCCTCCCGATTATAGTTTTTGGTTTATCTCAAATAATTAACATAATAATTAAGCCGGCTCATTTTTATTTGACACGCTAAAATTACACCACTGGGACTCATTCACGATCACTCCGTTTTGTTTTCGAGCTCAAGGATATGCGACTTGAGATCAATACCCCACCGATAGCCTCCCAGAGTGCCATCACGGCGAATAACTCTGTGGCATGGCACGACCAAAGCGAGCTTGTTAGCGCCAACTGCAGATCCGATTGCGCGGGCTGAGGTTCTGGGGAGGTTCAACCCATCTGCAATATCCGAATAGGTTATATTTTCCCCAGGCGTTGTAGACCGAATCAAATAGTTCCAAACAGCGGTCTGGAATTCAGTACCCGTCTGTGAAAAGTTAAGTAATTGCGGGGAAAAGCTACCGGGGTCCTCCACCAGATTTTTTATGGTCTTTTGAATCTTAGAGACCTTGGAATCGTCGACTTTGGTCAGTTCCTCAACTTTCAATATATGTATGGCGTCGTTGTACAACGTTTTGTCGGACGAACCTAATGCTATGTAGCGCACTGTCTTTAGAGACTCGTCAACGACGAACAAACAACGACAATATGAGGCTTTAATGATATTGTAATAGAGCATTTTTTTTTTTTTTTTTTTTTTTCC